>CAHIKZ030004332.1:3362500-3492500 GCA_903632075.3 Acanthosepion pharaonis | reverse complement strand
CCATACCACAAAATATTTAATATCTAAAAACAACACTAAAGTAATTGAGTTTCTTTCTTTCAGGTTTTCAGTTAAGACGTGTAGCCATCATGACGCCATTTGTCGTAAGAATCAGCGAAAAACCCTTTGAGTTATTCCGCTAGAAAGAGAGCAGGTTAAAAAGGTTAAAAAGGTTTTATGCCAGCCCTGCGGAGGAATGATGAGAGAAAAATGATCGTTCAGGCCTTCAGTAATGGTACCAACATTCATAGTCTGGTTTCCATCTTCAAAGTCCAATCAAGAACCATCAAGAGAACGCTGAATAAGTTTTAAAAAGAGGGAACAGTAGAGAGGAAAACTGGATCAGGAGGTCACAACAGCAAGTGGGATCCCCATTTCAATTTAGAGTTAAAGAGATTAATTAGAAAAGATCCAATTCAATTCATAAGACGTTTGGCACGCGATAGAGGAGTTTTAACTATGATATTCCAAAGAGCAGTGAAAAAAGACTTGAAAATGAAATCGTATGTGTAACCTGTGAGTCATCTTGTTACTTTAGGACAGGAAGTTAAAAGGTTAAAGAGGGTGAGATCATCTTGAATAAGATCCTGAAATAATATATATATATATATATATATATATATATATATATATATATATATGTAATTGAACTTTATTTCAATCCATCATGAGATTAATCTTTTAAGATTGAAGAGTAATTATACATTCTTATTGCTCAAAGTAAACTCAGTCTAATAGTTTTATAAAAACCTGGAAATTCCAGTAAAATGTATTTAATAATTTATAAAATACAAGGGTTATAAGCTTAATCTAACAAGTCGACAAACATTGCCTTTACTCGAGTTGGACAATTTTACTGTTACACCAGGTGTATATATATATATATATATATATATATATATATATATATAAGGTATATAGGTATATTTAGACACCAAGTATTTACCCAAACAAGTTTGCTTAAAAAGTACCGACAAAGTCAGTCTGTTTCATTTTTTTATTATTATATAACGTATTGAGTATTGTGCTGGAATTTATGGATAAACTGTCAAAAGTTCATATTTTGTTATTTTCTTTCGACTTTCGCAATCATTATCAAAAACCGATGTGTTGTCTGTGGGGTAGTTAGTATTCCTTTGCCTAAATTCTGGTAGTTTTTGGAAAGTTACATGTTTGAAATGGTCAAGCGTGACGTCTTGTGTGACGGCTATTCGGAATGAGTCCGCACACAAAGAATGCGATTTATTTATCTTATTTCTTTTTATTAACTAATTAATTATTTTGTAATACTAATATAAAATGCACATCAAGATAGCATCTCCTCTGGCAAATGATATTTTATTTAATGTAAGCTGTTTATTTTGCATAATATTAGCTTCAAGAGTTTTGAATCTTTCCTTGCATAATCAACTAATAATATTTGTCTAATGCTGATCGCTGCATTTTTTCCATTCATGATGCGTTGGTCGATGTGTACACAGATTACACTCACTTTCGACAGGTGACAGGTCAGTCTGCGAGAGAGTGTGGTGCAGGTGTGCCCGATGTAAGGTTTTTATACAATTTCGCATGCAATCTTATAATATTTGTTTTCTTTTCGGAGGATAAATTATATAAATACTGCCAAATTGTTCTTTCTTTCCAAGCGCTTTCGGCTATACATTTAGCCATTTTCAAGGGTGAAATATACTAACTGTTAACAAGAAACAGATTGTTGTATATATATATATTTATATAATGTCTTCATTTTCAAAACACGGTCAAGATATTGTGTCCATGTTCATAGTTGATATTATTGAGTGTTGCTTTTCTATTATTTTTACCCTTTTTTACATGTAGACGATGCTATTATATTTGTGTTATCTGTTATGCTGAAACACACCTATTCTATAGTTAATAGACTCTCCCACCTAATATAAGTAGGAGTAGTAAGAGAAACGAGTCGATGTCGGACGACAGTAGTCGACAGTTAGTCGAATACGAAAATAGTCAGCGACCACAACAAGATTACTCTGCGTAATACCTATTATATCAAGTTCCTAACGTTTTGTACGTCGAACCTATTTAGGACTGATTTAGTACAAATACAAGCCTCCACTGCGAAATAACTCCACAACAACTTTGGCGACGAGGATTCGCACTTATACGGAGGAAGAAAAAATTCGCTCGCCACAATAACTTCGGCGTCAAAGTCTCGGATTCACACTAAAAAAAAAAAAAACTTGGCAAAGTTTTTCGCAAACCGAGACGTCAACTTAGTGACGAAAAAATTTGTCGTATTCTCAACTGAGAAAAGAAATATTTTTTCCTGATAATACAGTTTGCTCAAATAGGTCATGAATTGCAAATTCGTAGGACTCCCTCTACAGTATTTAGGCATTGTGTAAACTTTTTGCGAAGATGGAGGAATGCAAAAGTATATTCCTGGAATTCTTTAAGTTCCAGTCGGAACAACAGATGACAATATTAGAGCAACAAAAAACATTCCAGATGCAGCTACAGGAGGAAACTTTCAATAGACAAATGCAATTCCAACAAAAAATGGAGCAGATACATAGGGAGTTTCAAAACAAAATTCTGGAAATAACTGAGAAAGAGTAAAATCTACAAAATGATTCTTTCCCAGAGAATACAATATGGAATTCAATAGAAATATTCACGTACAGTCCAGATGAAGGGATAACTTTTGAGTAGTATTATAAAAAATATACGGACGTGTATAACAAGGACTGCCACTCGAGTCTGAAGGAAAGAAGGTTAGGCTTCTTTTAAGAAAATTAGGAACTGCTGAGCATAACAAAGTGGTAAATTACATTTTACCGAAAAAACTAGCGTGTTGACCTTAACAGAGGCGGTAAATATATTACATGAATTATTTAGTAAAAAGACATCTCCGTTCCACAAGAAGTGTAAATGTTTAAATCTGATGAAAGATGACGAACAAGACTATATAACGTATGCAGCCAATGTGAATAAGCATTGTGAAGAATTCAAGCTGGCAGAGTTAAGCGCAGACAATTTTAAGTGCTTGGTGTTTGTTCAGAGGCTGGTATCAGAAAGAGACTCAGAGTTGAGAAAATTAGTACTGGCAAAATTGGAAAGCGATCCAAGTATTACGGTACAGAAATTGGCAGAAGACTGCACAAGATATGTTAGCGTAAAGAAAGATTAAACAAAGATAGAACAGTCTGGCGTTTCGCATGTAAGGAAAATACGCTACAAAGAAGAATGTCAGTCTACCAAAAAGAATTCTAAAATTGCGAATTATCAAGCAAAAAGTCAAATACCAGAGAAAAATAAACAAAAACTCCCGAAGCCATGTTTTGCTTGCGGTGAACCTCACTGGTACAGATATTGCGATTTTAGGAAAAAAAAATGTTTCAACTGTAAAAGAGTGGGACATAAAAGCACGCATTGCAGGTCAAAAATAAAGACAATAAAATAAGAAAATTAAAGTCCAACGAGGTAAAAGATGGAATAACCAGAAAATTTGTTACCGTCGAAATAAGTAAGAAAAATATAAAAATGCAACTTGACACTGGTTCGGATTTATCTATCATAAATTTGCATACGTGGAAGAAGTTGAGGAAACCAACTTTAATGAAGACAAAGAAAATCGCCAGGTCAGTGACGGGAGAAAAAATACAATTTATTGGGGAATTTGTTACAAACGTCACGTTAAATAAAAAAAACGCGAAAAGCTAAACTCTTTGTCATAGAAAATACCACGAACTTACTTGGTACGAATTGGATAACAGAATTCCAATTATGGGATCTACCGATAAATTCTGTCTGTTACAAGGTAGAAAATTTAAACATCGAAGCCAAAAAATTAATAAAGAAACTTAAGGAAACATTTCCTACTGTTTTTTCTCCAGGGTTGGGAACGTGTACCAAGATGGAGGCAAAATTCCAGCCAAAAGAAAACGCTCAGGCGGTATTCAAAAAGAAAAGGAATGTGCCGTTTGCCTCAATTGAACAGATAGATAAAGAATTGGACAGATTAGAGAAAACCGGTGTACTTAAATAGTTGAGTATAGTGAATGGGCAACACCGACGGTATACGTGAAAAAAAAGTCTTAAGAAATTCGTGTTTGTGCTGATTTCTCGACGGGTTTAAACGCGGTACTCAAAGACTATAATTATCCTCTACCAACAGCGGAAGAAATATTTGCGAAGCTTAATGGAGGCACAATATTTTCGGAGATAGACTTCAGCGACGCATATCTGCAAATACCGGTAGAAAAAGAAGCGTCAAAACTTTTGTGTATAAACACACATCGGGGTCTGTATAAATTTAACAGACTACCTTTTGGGATTAAGGTCGCGCCCGCCATTTTCCAACAAGTAATGGATTCGATGTTGGGTGGTCTAGATTTTGCTGTAGCAAAACGACATCCTCATGAGAAGTAAAAGTATAGCAGAACACGTGGAACATGAAAATGCAGTAGTTTCAAGAATACAGGATTTGGGATTTAAACTCAAGGAAAGCAAATGCGAGTTTTTTATGGAGAAAGTAAAATATCTGGGGCAGATCATCGATAAGAATGGTAGAAGGCCAGACCCAGAGCGAGAAGCGGCTGTAGAAGACATGCCGGCTCCGAATGATATTACCACATTACGAAGTTTTTGGGGATTAGCCAATTATTACCAAATATACATCCCTAAAATGTATGATCTGTGGGCACCATTAAATGAACTACTGAAGAAAGGAAAACCCTGGAAATGGACTAATGAATGCCAAAAGCATTTGAAAAGATAAAGGAAGTGTTAACCTCGGAATTATTTTAACTCATTACAACCCGGATTTAGAGATCATAGTAGCTTGCGACGCAAGTGCGTATGGAGTAGGAGCATGTATCTTACAGAATGACAGATGGTCAAGTAAAACCAATTGCTCATGCTTCTAGAGCACTACTTCCGGCTGAGAAGAATTACTCTCAGATAGAGAAAGAGGCGCTAGAAATAATATTTGCAGTAGCGAAATTTCACTGTTTTCTCCACGGTCGACATTTTAAGCTACAAACCGATCATAAGCCTCTAATTTCGATTTTTGGATCGAAAAAGGGTTTGCCGACGCATACAGCCAACCGACTACAGAGATGGTGTACAATACTGCTAAATTATAACTTCAGCATGGAGTACATACCATCGAATAAATTTGGCTACGCTGATGGGCTGTTCAGGTTAATTCCTAAAATGAGCGAACCATTAAAAGACACGGTAATTGCCTCACTGAAATCAGAAGAGCTGATATTTACTGTGTGTAATGCAGTTCGGTAACTTCCGGTAACTCTAGAAAAAATAAAAGAAGAAGCCACCAAGGACAAGTATATCTTGAAAATAAAAGAAAAAATAGCCGAGAGGGACCAGTACACAACAAATGTTTTTTTCGATTTGCGATACAGTATTGTTATACACAGAACGTCTGGTGATTCCATACACACTGCAAAAGCAAATACTAAAGGATTTTCATACTGGTCACCCGAGCAGCACTAGGATGAAGAGCCTAATGCGAAGTTTTGTATATTGGCCGAATATGGACAGGGACATTGAGAACGCAGTGGCAAAATGTAAAGGCTGTGCTTTAGCCGCAAAGGCACCCCCAATAAAATTTAACACCTGGCCAAAAACAGACTTACCATGGTCTAGGTTACATGTGGATTTTGCAGGTCCACTGAATGGATACCATTACATCATAGTAGTGGATAGTTTCTCAAAATGGCCGGAGATACAAAGGATAAGGAAACCGACGACGCAAGGTACTAAAAACTTGCTGCTGGAATTGTTCGCAAGGTTTGGTGTAGTAGACACAATTGTGACGGACAACGGAAGTCAGTTTACGTCGAAACAATTTAAAGATTTCTGCAAGGAATACAACGTCGAACATGTTACCACAGCTCCATATCACCCAAGATCAAACGGGTTAGCTGAAAGAAAGCTTAGAGCTCTAAAGAAAGCTAGGGAAATACCTGCAGATTAAGCCCTACAGAAGTTTCTACAGGTATACAGAATTACCCCAAATAACGGAACACCAGCCTCACAATGGCCAGCCGAGGTGATGTTTGCACGTCGGGTAAGATCTGTCTTCGACAAATTACGACCAAAAAAGACAAAGTCAGGTAGAGAAAAATTTAGTCAAGTAAAAAAATACAATCCTGGTGAAAAAGTATACTTTAAGGTCTATAAACAGAATAAATCATTCTGGGAGATTGGAAAAATAGAAAAGCGGATTGGCAATATGATGTACTTGGTGAAAGGCGAAAAATTCCCGTGCAGACGGCACATTAACCAGATCTTCAGACGTGGTTGACAGCGGTCCCGCGGAAGAAACGACGATAGAGGTGATTTTCGATACGTTTGATCTAACAATGCCTGCAACGATTTTACCTGAGGTACGCCGATCCAGGAGAAAAAGAAAGGCAACTGATCATTTAAAAGTGGATCCAAAACGTAGGAGATACGCTACGATGTTGCTAAAAAAAATAAAGTTTTTTTTTTTCTCTTCATATTTCCTGTAAAAAATAAATAAATAAAACTGTTTTACTCCTATGGAGTAAAGTTTTAGGAGGGGGGTGTTATGGCGAAACACACCTATTCTATAGTTAATAGACTCTCCCACCTAATATAAGTAGGAGTAGTAAGAGAAGCGAGGGTCAGTCGATGTCGGACGACCGGCTGAACGGTTGAACTCTCTGCCTTCGGGCGGGGAGGAACACGAACGAGGCTACGCCGAGGGGCGGAGTCTCGTTCGGGGAGGTAAACCGGCCCTGAGCCCGTTTATACAGGTTCAATGGGCATATTTTGGGGCCAAGCCCACGGGCTCGGAGAACCCACAATAAATAACCGACCTTATGTCACATGATGCCCCAGTGGGGTGGTGACTGAATATCCAGTCGATGTCGGACGACAGTAGTCGACATTTCGTCGAATGCGAAAGTAGTCAGCGACCACAACAAGATTATTCTGCGTAATACCTATTATATCAAGTTCCTAACGTTTTGTACATCGAACCTATTTAGGACCAATTTAGTACAAATACAAGCCTCCACTGCGAAATAACGCCACAACATTATCAACAAGTATGTTACGAGTAGGGTCCAGTAGGTCTCCATGAATATTTAAATGAGACCTAATTGAGCTATGGTCAGAAAGATATAGTGTGATTCTTCTTGTCAAACATGTTATAGTGTGGCCAATATAATTGTTTACGAACTTGTATTTATCAGCAAGAATGCATCCAAAATTTTTCTTAAATGCAAACCACTATGTCTGTCTGTCGACTTTTTTATTATATTTTTCTACTTTACAAATGTGATCTTGTATATCACAATTGAAATTATGAATAAACTGTCTCCTGAAGAATTCCGGAACGTACCATGGCTGAAACGTCGTGAATAAAGCAATAAAGATGAGGACATCAGCACGGATAATAATAGTGTAATTAGTTACAATGCCTCAGAAATATAGTTAAACTGTCCGCAGCTTTTTTCTGTTTTGTTGTAGCACTTATCTCAGTCATCGGACGTGGTCAGTAGGTTAGACAAGATTTTGGTGGCTACATTTTGGCGTTTTTAGATCGCTGGAATTGTAATCAATTCAAAGTGAGGACATTTGCAACTGTCAAACGGACAAGCATGTATCGAGTATTTGTATATTATGCGTATTAAATATATTGTACGCATATTAAATATTTTACACACAGTTCAATATATACCATCTCCTATGAAGAAAGAGAGTTTAATTAATGGAGGCAGTTTCTATTTCATTATAATAACGTCTATAATTTTTGAGTCTGTCTTTGCAGTGAGACCTGTAGAATAGTTACTAAATTTACTAAAATTTATTTTGTTGATATTTATATTTTGATTGTGATGTGATGATCAATATGGGCACAAAGTACAGTTTCGACAAGTGACAAGTTAACCTACGAGTGAATGTAGAACATATGTAGCCAATGTAAAAATTAAATTTTTTTTATAATAATAAATGTCACCTAAGATATCCGTTATCACAGTCAATTCAAAGAACTTAACTCTTATAAAGATGTTGTCTATATTCCCTGAAAAAATACTTCGTATAATAGATTGCAACCATTTTGTGTGTTACATCTATCTTTATAATAACTTTTTTTTCGGTTCTCAGTGAGTGTTTATATTTCTTTTCTCTATTGTCCTTTCTGAGTTACTTTAAAGCATAACCATCGTCAGACTGAACACAGAAAGTTTAACATGCAGACATGTACATGTATACACTGTGTCGGCAACTGTGTGTCGAGATTTGACTTGTCAAAGTAACTTACTTTACTGAATAACTTTTCAGACTTGCGGCTCTTTTTATCCGAGAATTTAACATTGGTATGACAGCACCTCTCAGACATTTTCATTCACTAACACGATTGGTTCGCTCCTCAACAGACGTAAGGCCAGTCATTGGATAACATCAATTGTACTTCGACTGTCAGAACCAATCAAAAAGAGGAACAGGCAGATGGCGTCCCCAGTGAATAGATTTACCTTTGAAAGGATTTTTATTTATTTTATTTTACTTCATCTTATTTTGTTAACATTTCACGTTAGCATGTGAATTATTGGCAGGCTTTTGCTCAGAAATTGGAAGTTAGTATAAAATCTACAAATGACTAATTTAACTCAAATAGAATGGGTTGAGTAACTGCTACTGTTATAGACGCACTCGCCTTACATATACAAAGACGTCAAAGGAATTTCTAAGGAATCAATGTAGAATAAAACTACGATTTTCTGTACGTATAACATGGTGGAAGATAAAATTTTGTTTTTTGTTTTCTGTTTTGGAAGTTTGTGACATTGTGCTTAACCAAAACGAAAACAGACAATAAAACGAGATTTGGATATCAAAAACGTGTGAAGGAAATTCTCAATAAAAAAAATGTAATCCAGAAATGAGATATACGCTAAGATAGGTGTAAATCGTGGAATTCTTTTTCTATTGAAGTCAGTATGACTAGTAATAAATCCAAAATGATTGTGTCTCTTATTCACGCTGTTGACGCCATTATTCATTCATTCAAAAAAGACTTTGAAAATAATTGGTGACAAAAGCGAATAGAATAAAAAAATGTAATTTGCTTGCCAATCACAACGATAGTATGTTCATTTCATCCTTTCTTATACATACATACATACATATATATATATATATATATATATATATATATATATATATATATATATATATATATATATATATATATATATATATATATATATATATATATATATATAATAAATTCCATAACAAATATTATTCTTAAAAGAGTGCTAATACATAGTAGAGCCAAAACAATTATTTATTCGAAAATTATAACATAAATATGTTATAAAATCGCTACAAAATAGCCATTTCGTTTCAACAAATCTTATTTTAAAAATGGTGTTGGTGTTGAATATAGAATGGTGTTGAATGTAGAATAAACAATTATTTATTCGAAAATTATAACATTCAAAATATGTTATAAAATCGAAACAAAATGGCTATTTTGTAGTGAAAATAGCATATTCATGTTATATTTTTGAATAAATAATTATATATATATATATATATATATATTTATGGAATTGTATTCCTTATCAATCAAAATTCTTAAATAATTATAGGCCATACTGCAACATATTTGTCACACTACACCTTTTTCTGACCATACCTAATTATGTTGGTGTATTCATGAATATAGAATGGTCATTGAATAATGGAAGCCTTATTAATAAAAAACAAAAACACTTATTGTTGAATGTAGGAATGACCGTGTTGAAAATGAAAACTTATTCTTGTCTTTTTTTTTTAACATCAACCTTGAATATGGTAAATGTGAAAGCGCTGTAAAAAGAACAACCTTACTTATTTATCGGATTATAAAATATCGGATTAAAATATCGGATTATAAATAAATTAAAATAATAGATATTAATTCCATTATCAAAAAAATAATCCAATAACAAGATCATTTTCTCACTTTTGTTTATTTGACATTGAATTACATCACTTAGCATCCTCCATAATTTACCTAGACTTTTTACTTTTTGTTTTATGTGCCGTGTTCCTTCAGGACGTAGGCGATCATGGCTCTCCACTTCCTCCTGTCCCTTTGAGCTCTTAATAAGTTTTATCCTTTTGTTACTTATCATGCATTGATTTCCCTTGTCCCTCTTTACCGTTATCCATCCTGTGAGTATCAGATTTTCCAAGCCCTCCTTTCTCATTACGTATCCCCAAAATTTCCGCGGCCTCTTCTTGATATTAAATTTAAGTTTCCTCTTTGTTTCTGTTCTCTTCAAAACTCTATCGTTGCCCACATGTTCGGTTCATGGTATCCTTAGCATCCTTCTGCAGAACCACACTTCCGTTGCTTCGAGTTTCGTCTTCTTCTCAGAGAAGATTGTCAAGCATACGCTGTCATACAGAAGGACAGATATCACAGATATATTCAGTACTTTTTTCTTTGTTACCAACGAAAATTTCCTGCTTCGTAATATTCTGCTTCGCATTTGGAATGCGTCTTTGGCCATCTTAGTTTATCTTCGGATCTCAGTGTCGCAATTCCCGTCCTCTGTCAGAACATTTCCCAGATATTTAAAATTTTCGCACCTGCTCGATTTTAGTGTTCCCGACTTGTAAATTGCATTTGGGGATCATCTTTTTGCTGATGACCATGCATTCTATATTCTTGTAGTTTATGCTTAGTCCCTTCTTCTCGCTCTCCTTTCTGTAGGAGATTTTGTAGTTTTCTTTCTGTGCCTGTTATCAGCACTGTTTCATCTGCATATCATATGTTGTTAAGACTGTGGCCGCCAATGATGAATCCTGGCAGAATTTCCAGTTCTCTCAGAATTGCCTCGCTGTATTGATTGAATTTGTCCGGTGAGAAGACACATCCTTGCCTTACTCCCCTTTCTATTTTTGTATATCTGCTGAATTCATTTTTTATCTTTATTCAGGTGGTTTACTGCCAGTAGAGATTTTTAATTATTCTGATGTCTTTCTCGATTATGTCAAGGTTGCTGCGCAGACCTAACAAATCTTTATGGCGTACTTTGTTAAACGCCTTTGCGTAGTCTATAAAACACAGGTACACGTTCGTTTGCATTTGTATTGCTCTCTCTGATAACATTCTGAGCTTAAATACTGCGTTCCTTGTTCCAGTGCCTGTAACGAACCCGAACTGTTCTTGTCCTGATCTCTGGCCTGATTCTGCTGCGTGCTCTATTCATCAGAATTCGGATGATGAGTTTTGTTATGTGGCTCATTAGGCTCATTGTTCGGTGGAGTTTATATTCTTTTGCGCCTGCTTTCTTAGACAGAACTATGAAAATAGATCTGCTTAAATTTTCTGGTATATCCCTACTGTTGTAGATTTCATTTATTATTTCTGTAATTTTGGCTATGCCGAAATCATCTAAGACTGTCAGCATTTCTATTACAATTCTGTCTGTCCCTGACGCCCTGTTTCTGTTCAATTTTGACAGTATAGGTTCGACTTCACTTGGATTTTATGCAACCTGTTGATGAGCATGTCTTCTATTCCTATTTTTATGCATATCTCCTTCTTGACTGTTTTTGTACAGCTTCTTGTATAATGCAATAAAATGCTAATACATAACATTAGCTGTCTATATCTCCGAAATGAGGTATTATGATAACTTACATTATTTACATTATTTGGACTGTTATCCTCATTTTCATTGCCATATTCACAATATTTCAACCACTGTACGCTCTGGCCTTCTTCAGGTGATTGGAATTTTGAAGTAAACCCTTTATTTCGTGCATCGAGGTAGATTTTAACTGTTAAATAAGAAATAGTATTCCTGATCAATCAAAATTCGTAAATAATTATATAGGCCACACTACAACATGTTTAACACGTAGACTCACTCTACACCTTTCTGACCATAGCTCAATTAGATCTCATTTAAATATTCATGGAGACCTAACGGACACTATTCGTAACATACTTGTTGACAATACTAATATAATAGCATCATCTACATGCAAAAAAGGCTAAAAATAATGGAAGCCTTGTTAATAAAAACAAAAAACAACAACACTTAATAATATTAACTTTGAACTTTTTTGACCGTGTTTTGAAAAGTGAAAACATTTTATAAACCATGCATACCACAAACTAATTCTTATTTAACAGTTTAAATATTTAATCCTTGAAAATGGCTAAATGTATAGCCGTAAGCGCTCGGATAAAAAGAACATTCGGACAGTTTTTATATATAATTTATCATCTGAAAAGAAAAAAATTATTAGATAGCATGAGAAATTGTATAAAAAACTAAATAAAAGCACCTTGTCTGTCGTATTCAAAGAAATGTGCATATATAAGTTAATCTATTTGAAATCTAAATTGGCATCCGAGGAAAATTTGGAAAAAAAGAAAGCAACAGAAACCTCCGAACAAACGAAAGAAATCGTCCAGTACCTTAAATCCGCGATGCAAAGGAAAAAAAACAGCGAGTAATAAGTGAAAACGAAGAGTGCTCAATACACTAAGTAGAGCAAGAGTAAGCAATATCAAAAGTAATATATATATATATATATATATATATATATATATATATATATATATATATATATATTACACCTTCTCGTTTCTATCTCCTTCCTAAAATACACAAAAGCAACAACCCAGGAAGGCCGGTCATTTCATCGTTCAACTGCCACACGACAAAAATTTACAAATACGTAGACCATTACATACAACCCCTAGCCAAGGAAGTAAAATCCTACATCAGAGACACCACAAATCCACTAAACAAAATTAATCACATACAAACAGTTCCAGAGAATGCTATTCTAGTGACTATGGACGTAAGGTCACTCTATTCAAGCATTAAACACATCGAAGGGCTAACCGCCCTTCAGGAAGCACTTACTAAAAGAAAACACAAGAACACAGAAGTTATCATAAAACTCATGGAGCATGTCCTTACATTGAATACTTTCAACTTCAATGGAGCACACTACCTTCAAGTAAGAGGTTGTGCCATGGGCATCATTGCAGCTCCATCATATGTTACAATATCCATAGGAAAATTTGAGGAGACCCATATCTATCCCTTCATTGGTAGCGACTGCGTATTCTATGCAAGATATATCGATGATATATTCTTTGTATACACGGGTAGTGATGACAAACTTATCCAATTCCTCATGACCCTAAACACAGTGCACGACTCAATTAAGTTTGACTATGAAAAATCCACAACATCCGTAACATTTTTAGACACCCGCATTTACATAGATGAAAACTACAAACGACACTACACACTAAAATCACCGACACCCACAACTATCTACACTTTAAGTCTTCCCACCCTAAACACCTCAAAGAGAACCTTCCCTATTCACAAGCACTTAGACTCAGAAGGATATGTTCCAACAATGAAGAATTAAATAAACACATTGAAAATCTGGAGCATCAATTCACAACACGTGGCTATAAACAACACCTAATCAGGGAACAAAGGAATAAAGCAATTTCCACACCTAGAGAAGACACCCTAATGTACAAGATTAAAAATAAATCTAGCCGCATCCCTCTAGTAACCCCACTCTGCCTCCACTATCCCAAATAATCAAAAGTCGCTTAGAAATACATCTCAAACCAGACCTAAAAAAATTGTTTAAGGAACCTGCCTTCTTGCATATCGTAGACCTAAGAACCTAAAAGAAATCATAGGTAGTAACCACATTTCAGGGGACAAGGTAATCCATAATAAACTAAGAACAAAAACAACAGGATTTTCCCAACCATGTAACAACAAAAGAAGTTTATGTTGCAACCATATTAAAAAAACGAATTCATTCACTAGCTCAGTCACTAAATCTACTTTCAAAATCTACCACGATTCTAACTGTAGAAGTCATAACATAATTTACCTCTTAGAATGCACACTATGCCAGAAACAATATGTAGGAAAAATCTGAATGGCCCTTTCACTATAGAATTAATAATTATTGCAATCGAATTAAGTCGACGCCCCATGAAAAATTATTACCTGTAGAACAACGGTTCCGCCTAGAAAAACACGATTAAAAACCCATGCCAAATTCACTATAACTGAGAGAATAGAAAAGTTCAGAGCAGATAATATTAGAAAGATTTTAGAGTCCCATGAAAATAAGTGGATACAACGTTTAAAAACACGCTTTCCAGCCGGGCTAAACCACAAATTTAACAATATAGATAGTATTAATATATGTCAACAAATCAAAACCTACCCACATTTCTCACCTATACAAGACAGACATGGTTACGGAGGTGTTGAGGCCTTACACTTATACACACACCCACACGAATATATACACACTTACACACATCATACTCACTCACTCCCTAATGAGCCAAATGATAACACACACCCACAGCAATACACACGCTTACACATATCATACTCATTCACTCCCTAAGAACCAAATAACACACACACAAACACTAAACAGAGACACATCCCCTCTCCAGGACCAATAAAACTGTCAAACTGACCAAGGGAATTCAGAGAAGCATAGATCCATCCAGCTCTTATCTCAAATAACAACTTAAAAGAGACTGTTTGACCAACACAAGGAATGTTAAAAGATTCATGTTAAAAAAATTAAAAAAAAAAACAAATAAAAAAACAAATGAAAACTACAGAAAAAAGTTCATTTTCTCCATCAAGACATTTATTTCTGTAGTTCACTGCTACCAGCAAGCAGAAATATTTCTCCTCCCGATGATGGCCATTTTGGACGAAATTAGTCGAGGAATCTAAATGAAATAATAATAATAAAAACGAAAGAATATTAATCAACCCATTGTGTCTGAAGATTTTAATTTTTAATATTTTTATTCAATTCATATATATATATATATATATATATATATATATATATATATATATATATATCGAAAAAGAGAGAAAAGAGAGAAATACGTATAGTGATATTAACTAACTAACTATATATTTATTAATTTCTTTCTTATTTAACTATGTATCTAGGATTTTTGTGACACTTTCTTTAAAATACACGCACACACACAGAGACACAGACACACACACAAATACACACACATATATATAAAGATATTACATATATGTATATATATGATGACAAACAGCTACTAATTCATTTTATTTCCTCTTGGTGTAGACAAATAATCTGTAATTTAAAAAAAAAGATGTAAATTTGTTATTCGAAAATGATTGTATCATATTCACTGCTGACAAAATGCTTCCATTTTGAAATCTTACGGATTCGTTCTCATCTTGTCTCTTTTCATCGGAAGGTTGTAGTGAGTAAAAATCTATGAGGAACCCATGACGTTTGGCTTTGGTCTGCACTTCATTGCCATTATTTCTAATGGATTCTTTCGACTTTTCGTATTATTCTCTGGTAAAATTGTCGTGCACTGTGGTTTTACTGATCGATTTTCTCCTTCTTCATTTTAGTCTTTCTTGTTTTTAATGTAACGCAGATCGAGTTTTGACTTATTTTAATTTCTTTTAAATCTATCGTAAAATGGTGAATAGGTCGAGAAGTAGACGAAAAATGTGAAAAATATTCGACAGAGGATTGAAACCAAAACAGATTAGAAAGAGAAGATAATTGGACAGGAAACTAAAAATTGTGTGAAAGAAAATGCAATGATGGAAATAACGATGAAGGATTCTGAAGAATACGAAACCATTTGAAGAATTTGTTTAGATCCGTAGGAAACGTGAAGAATGTGGAAGAAGGAAGTCGAAAAAAAAAAGAAACAAATTATCTGGGAAGAAAAATAAAAGAACAAGAAAAGGAAAAGTTTTAATTAAAAACAAAACACTGGAGAAAAGAGAGAGGGGGGAGGAAGAGGAAAAGATCGAAACAGAAAATGGTAAACATATTTGTTAAAAGGCAAAAATGCGTTACGCTGACTTATTGCAAGCGGTAATGAGAAATGGTGTTTGTGAAAAGGCCAACTCCTTCGTGGGCGTTTAGACACATCGCAGTAACAAGACAAATATAATGAATGCCGTCATCCAAGTAAGAAAACTTCTTTTTAAATAAAACAAGGCAAAGTTACATTGTCGAAGCCACAAAAAGTATTGACAAGCATCTTTATTCCAGTTTCTTTATGTGAATCGAACTCCCTTTTTTGCACATCAGCTAATGTATAATATTCAAAAATATGTTAATCAGAATCATAAGGGAATAATAATAATAATAACAATAATAGTAATAATGCCTTAATGAAATACAAAAAAATGTACTCACAAGTACAGCTCACATATTATGAAGAGCTTTATCTATGTAAAATGTGTGTGATCTTTGGTTGTCCGATATTTTTTACGAAAATAATTAGTGGAAAACGTCATGAAGCCCAGAAGGAAATGAGTATACAACAGAAATGAAAGAAAATAATAATAATAATAATAATAATAATAATAATAATAAGAAGAAGAAGAAGAAGAAATACAAAAAAATTGTTCTCGAAATACAAAAAATTGTCCTCACGAATACAGCCCACACCTTACGAAGTGCTTTATCTATGGAAATTTTCTTTCTTTTTTTTAATTGGTCAGTGGAAAATGTCATGATGCCATTTCTAACCTAATGTCTCTGGACGAGACCCGGAGAGAAATGTGTACAAATCATAAATCATGGGAAATAAAAAAATACAATAATAATAATAAAAGTGTTCTACAGCCCACACCATACGAAGAGCTTTATCTATGTAAAATATGTGTGATTTTTTTAAAATTGCTCAGTGGAAAATGTCATGATGCCATTTCTGACATTCGATCTCTGGTCTGGATCCGGAAAAAATGAGTACATACTAAAAATCAAAAGAAATAAAATAATAACACTAATAATAAAGAGCAGTGTAAGTGTGTTCGTCCGTTTGATGTCGGCAAATCGTAAGTAACTTGAAGTAAAAGGTGTGGAGTAATCTACGATTACCTCACTTGTCACGAAAAGAGATCTGTCTTCGCTATAAAAACGGAGCATGAATGAGGCGGAAGATTTAAAATTCGATACGTTAATGAATTTGGACAAACAATTAAAGACGTCATCTTCCCCTCCTATAATTTCATACACTTAAATTACGCCACATGGTGTCAGGAAGAACGTATGCCACATAGTGTCCAAAAAAAATTCAAGACGGACTAATTCGAGGACAAATAGTTGTAGGGGTTAAAGATGATACAGTCAGGGAAAAAAATTTAAAGGATAAAAGGCTTACCCGAGACAAATGTGAAGACGTAGGCAGAGCCTATGAAACTTCCAAGCAACAAAATCAAGATATTTCTTTAGTCATAAATGCAACAGAAGGAAACGTTAGCAGATCAACACCAAACAAATATAAAAAGAAGCCTCAAGATACAGTACACAGTAAAAGCAGTACAAATAAAATAAATGTATACGCAGTGGTAATATTCCATCTCACACTCAAACGACTGTCCAGTCCAAAATGCAATTTGCCGAATGGGGTTCCAGAAAAGGACATTATGCAAAAACGTGTAGGACTGACAGGTCTGTAGAGGATCGTGTGGGTTTACGTCTTGTTGAATTAGAAACACGTGCGTTTATTTCCTGCTAGAAGGTCCACCTACAAGAACATGACGGACTCAAGTTGAATCCAACCGAAGATGTAAAGAAAACAAACAAGACCGATATATATATATATATATATATATATATATATATATATATATATATATATATATATCGACAAATATATTTATCAAACAACAAATTTACAAGTGACAAAGACATTAACATTTGTGTGTGGACGTAAAGAGTTTGTATTTTGGTGAATGTTCGTACGTACCTGTATGTGCGTTTCATGGCGTTTTCCCATAAGTGGGCAAACTGCGGATCTCTACGAGAGATCACATTTTTAGATGCGTCCGCTGAAATACAAAGTTGAAAAAAGAACGAGGCAATAAATTGTCCAGTATTTATAGTGTAGGGAGAGCGTCCCCTGGTGAACAATTAGGTAATTAAGGAGGAGCTAACTCCGACAGGTCTAAAATTCGAGAAATGATGACGGAAGAATCACACTTGGATCCTTGGGTATATTAATGCTAATGATAGAATTAACACGGTCACGGAAGAAGCCTGGCAAGCTGAAGTTAAAGTTACTACAAAGCTAAGTGGTAAAGCAATTAATTTCAAACTGGATACTGGAGCAGATGCCTAGTAGAAAAAAACAAAATAAAAAAAAAACGCTCCAATTATTCCAAACTGTAACAGACAACTGTATAGACAAGGTTATCACCAGATTAAAGTTATTTGTTGTGTTGAGGCTTTATTAGAAACTCCAAAAGCAAAGTCAAAACAGGATTTGTTTGTTATTGAAAATTTGTGGGAAACCATTACTAGGGGAACCAGCAATAAATTTGGTTTGGTTTATTTTGTTTTATGGTATATCAACACCTCAATGGGTTATTTAATGCTGACAAATTTTTTATTGCTGGTAATGTTTTCTTTTATCAAAAATCTGTTTCTGGTAATATATTTCCTTCAAAATTGTATTTCTAGTAATAATTTTTTTCAAAAAAGTATAGCTGGTAATAGTTAACTATTTGCCCATAGCTGGGACCCTAACAGGTGCTACCACCCTGGGTGTATGTGGACCTGGGAACACCAGCAATTAAGAGGTGGTTCCACGCTCCTCAAAACCGCCTGATCAGTGGCCTTGCTGCTGGATGTAGTTTAACGTCTTACTCAGGAACCAGCAATAAAAGCTCTTAACCTAATGAGGAGGGCGAATTCTACAAAAAGTGAAAACCACAAATATAGAAAAGAATTTCCAGAACTTTTCACAGACATTGGTAGACTCCAGAATAAATATAAAATATTTTTAAAAGAGTCTGCGCAACCAATGTCTATAGAAACTCCGCAATGCTTGCCACTTCCTATGAAGAAAAAAGTCCAGGAAGAGTTACAGCGTTTAAAAAAATATAAGTTCGGTAAAAAACACCAAAAATCTCACCAGCAATCGTAAAATCTGTTTCACCAAGGTCTGTTCTAAGTCAGACATTGAAATTCAACGACGAAATATTTTTCACCTAAGGCGAAGTACTGAACAGCCATCATCAACAAAAGTTACCAACTTCCAATACACTGCAGCGTCAATCAAGACATGTTTCAGATGTCAGTTTCTCGGAGAAAACGTGTCCAGTTGAATTGTCAGAGGATCAACACGAAACCCAAATAACTGAAATTGAAAAAGCTGATTGCCAAAGGCACCAACCCATCAGTTTACACCAGATATGGCCGCAAGTTTCGACCTCTTGATCGACTTTTATATTGAAAGGATTTAAAAAACAAAATCGAGGATGTGGAGTAATCCACGCTTACGTCTCTTGTCAAGAATGGTATTTGCCTTCGCTATAAAAACGGAGCATGAATTCTATGCGTTAACGAGTTTGGACATCAAAAAACAGTTAAAGACTTCATCTTCTATTCATTCCCCCTACTGTAATTTAATACATTTAAATTACATTACAACAGGTACTAACACCTGTAGTTACACGCGATTAAAAATTAAAAAACAAATTTCAAGTTAAATTTAAATATCGAACAGAGTGAAAGATTTAAAAACAATTATTTATTAAAGATTTAACTTTAATTTCGTTTTTCGTCGCAACTGGAATTGATATCATCTAATTGAGCTGTAATTAAACCTTAAGCAGGGCAAGCTACATTGTTCATATGTTTTTTTTTTTCCAACACGCGTACTGTAACGTATTCGAAATATTGCATAGTTCGGATTCCCTAATATCTTTTAACAGTGATTTATGTAAAGAGATCATGAAGAATGGCGATTTTAAAAGAAAACGGAAATGTAAACAAACTACGGATATCGCTTGCGTATACGAAGAAAGATTATGCCGAATTAAGGTGTCGAATAAAGATAAAATAATCTTTTTATTTCCAAATTTTTATAATACATAGGACGCTAAAGGTAAATGGCCGACGGACCAAAAGTACACGACGTGGGATAAGGGTATTTCTTTTCAACAAGCCTACATCGCTACCAAATGTAACACAATGTCGAGGTTTAAAATGAATTTCATGGCAATACCGTGGAAAAATTGTTCAATATGAAAATGATTTCTAAGCGTCGCTTAGATATGGTACGAGGCCGAAAGTATTAGGTGCCCAATGAGGATCGAAATCACTATACCGTCGTTATTGACCCAGCCAGACTAGTTTGCTGATCATTACACCCCGTCGAAGTGCCCTATACGGTCAGCCCCTGCCTATTCGCGTTTCAGCATTCGTGGCTTCACACATTCGCGGATTTTTCGGTAGAACATATGTATTTGTTATTCGCGAAAACCCCGAATATCTGCGTGTTTTTCTGAAGAACATATGCACAAATTATTCGCTGAGAACTCTCTCGATTCGCGTATTTTTCGATAGAACATATTTAATATATTCTTGTATTATTTTCCTACTATTTCAGTGATTTAAAACATATAAGAGTCTATTTTTATCGTAAAAATTGGCAGAATTGTATATCTACATCGTAAAAAGCAAACGCAAAAGTATGCGTAGTGCTTGGGCTTTGTTCTTTGTTAGGGGCTGCAGCTGGGGTTTTAAAAGTGGCTTATGCTAATTCTGGGGGCATCATCATTGTTCTGTTTTTAGAAAATGTTTAAAAACTTTATATTTTATGCCTTGTTACAAATATTTTATACAGTATTTACAATGGCTGTATCGATCTATGCGTATTTAAAAACGGTTATTGTACGTATGAAAGAAAATTTACGCTAAGTACTAAGTCACAAATACTATTTTTCAAAAGTCTTTAGGGTGAAAGTTTAAGGCATATGGAGTTTTAACACTCAAAATAGGTATTTATATGGACTTTTGGGTGGAGTATAAGTATTCGCGGATTCTAACTATCCGCGGCCGGTTCGGGTCCCTAACCCCTGCGAATACGGGGAACTCACTGTATAGTGATTTTATAAGCGTAGTTTAGATGTAGCACAAGGCCGAAAGTATGGGGCACCCAGTGTCGGTCGAACTCACTACTCAGTCGTAATTGTTCTAGCTAGGCAAGCTTGAATAAAAATTATCCCACACCGATGTTTCTAAGCGTAGTTAAGATATATCAGAAAGCCGAATGTATGGGGCACCCAGTGAGGATCGAACTTACTATTCAGTTATAACTGATCTAGCGAGACAATTTTGTTTACCATTACACCATGTAGAGATGCCATCGACGTCGGATAAGGGTTGGAAAAATAGTCTATATGACCATTAAAACTGTGTGATGAGTGTTCCATACCTGCCGCCTTATGCCAAAACTAAACTAGGCTGAGTAAATAACCACAAATATCGTAATTACCTTGCTACTCGCAACCCTTGGTACTCATAACCCTTGGTACTCGTAACTCTTGCTACTCGTAACCCATGGTACTCGCAAATCTTGGTACTCGCAAAAATTGGTAATCATAACCTTTAGTACTCGCAACCCTTGGTACGCATAACCCTAGGTAATAGCAACCCTTGGTACTCATAATCCTTGTTACTTGCAACCATTGGTACTCGCAACCCTTGGTACTCATAACACTTGGTACACGTAACCCTTGGTACTCATAACCCTTGGTACTCGCAACCCTTGGTACACATAACCTTTGGTACGCGCAAACCTTGGTACTTATAACCCTTGGTACTCATAACCCTTGGTACTCGCAACACTTGGTACTCATAACCCTTGGTACTCGCAACCCTTGGTACTCGTAACCCTTGGTACTCAAAACCCTTGGTACTCTCAACCCTTGGTACTCGTAACCCTTGGTACTCGCAACCCGTGGTACTCGTAACCCTTGGTACTCATAACCCTTGGTACTCGTAATCCTTGGTACTCGTAACCCTTGGTACTCATAACCCTTGGTACTCATAACCCTTGATACTCGTAACCCTTGGTACTCGTAACCCTCGGTACTCGCAACCCTTGATACTCATAACACTTGGTACTCGCAACCCTTGATACTCATAACCCTTGGTACTCGCAAACCTTGGTACTCATATCCTATGGTACTCGCAACTCTTGGTACTCGTAACCCTTGGTACTCATAACCCTTGCTACTCGCAAACCTTGGTACTCATAACCCTTGGTGCTCGTAACCCTTGGCAGTTGCAATAAATATCTCTGGGAAAATATTAACTTTCAAAACTTGACTTAAATGTAAGATAAAATTAATTAAATTTATCAATAAATAATAGTACAATTCTTTCACTAGTTTTTCTGACTTTTATGTTAAATATTCTAACTGTACATAAATCTTATCTATGCATACATATACACATTTTGATGAAAGTTTAAACTAATATACAAAATGATATGACATCATAAAATTAAGAAAAAAGGATGCTGAGAATGTCAGCTACATTTCCAGTTAATTTCACCAACAAATGCCGTCTCTTGAGGTTTCAGACTGAAAGTTAGAGGCGACTCGTAAAACAAACAAGCAGACACAAAACGTGATAATAATCGCGGCAACGATAAAACCCGAAGAACGAGGAACACAGTCGGAGAAAAACTGAGATAACAATTCTTGTTGATGTAAATATTTCAGTAAAACTGCACAACAAAATACAAGGATCTCGATATTTAATTTCAGAAGATGTAACAACTCATAATTCAGGCAATCCTAGTAGTTAGTGGAGCACTAGTAACAGTACTAAAACATGAAAAATGATGTTTCTCGACACCTGGTAAACCGAGTTTGGCTGAAACGCAAAAGATTGTATGCACTTCCCACATCTCTAAGAAAGTTTTATCAATAACGACAGTTGATGAAGCTATACTATTGGAATGTGCCTGTATCGTTTTAAGTGACATACGTGGCCCATACTTGGGCGATTATGTCTCTTTCGATTCATGACTGACCCGCATTAAGTTGCCATTTCCTTCTGCGGTAGACAGGTTGCGAAACAAAGCTATAGGAACCAGTCTATCATGCTATTTAACCCATAGCTGATGGGGGAGAAGAAATAGATTCATGCCGTTCCCAAGGGTATTTGCGAGTAAGTGAATGCAACAAAATCGGCTGGAATTCGAACTCAGCCCTCTGTTTTCTCAATCCGAGCCGATAGCCACTACAACTTCCGTCCATTTGCATGTACATTCTCTTATATTTACAGAACCCAACACATTTGGCTATGATTTCTTCTTCGTGTTTTGAAGATTCTTCCGTGAATTCATTGACATAATTCTAGTTTTTGAGATTCTCCATTTAATCTGATTATGAAATTTTACTTAACATAAATTTTATCTGTGCATAAACATTTTAATGAAATTATAGGCTAATATACACAATCATACGACATCATGCGATAAAGAAAGATTATGCTACATACGTCAGCTACATATCCAACTAATTGTATCAACAATTATGATATGACGACTTGAAAGGCAGCTCGTAAAACAAACAAGCAGGCTCAAAACGCGATGATAATAATAATAATAATAATAATAATAATAATATGCATCTTCCTGTTGATCGTCTGAATGTGCCCAGATCCGAAGTGGGCATAAGATTAGTTCAACTGGAACTCTTAGAAAACCACAAAAATCGGTCTTCAAAGATACCTGGAAACTACAGAAGACTGGGTGATGATTTGTGTTAAAGAACATGAAAGATAAGAATTCAGTAATAAAGGAAGCCAACAAATTCAAAAGTGAATTTCAAGTGGGTGAAGAAGTGTAAATAAACCAAAATGCACCTACTGCAGCGGCAAATAACCTAAAAATGCAAAGTACCAAATACCGAAACAGTGGCAAGATAAGCCTCTTCGTGGTCAATACTCTACCCGTACCAAACAAACTGATGCAAACAAACTATGGACCCATCAGTGGTTATTTAGGGTTAAAAGCTGAAACCGAAGGTTTTATTCTTTCTGCAAAGAACCAATGCTTGCTAACTAGGAATTAACAAGCACACACATTGAAAAATTGTGTTGACCCCAAATTCAGATTCTGTGATAAATATCCAGAAACAATTAATCCTCTTGTATCAGGTTGCGCGGTATTGGCACCCAATGAATATAAAACTCTGCATGACATTTTCCTTCCTTTTACGGGAAGGAAACTGAAAGAAACTGGTATGAACATCACCCAGATTCCAGTTACAGACATATGACCTGTAACAATTTGATGGGACTTTACAATACACAAAGACAAAACAATCAAAGGTAATCGGCCAGACATCGTGATGAAAGACAAGTACAGAATGTGCTTCCTTATTGACATGTCTGTTCCTGTAGATTGTAATGTATCTTTGAAGATCTCCAAAAAGTATCAGAATATAAGCATCTTGAAGTGGAAATCTAAAAAATGTGACACATGAGGACGCCAATAAAATCAGTTGTAGTTGGAACCCTCGGATTCAGTGGAAAATGTTCCGATAGACACATTGACAGAATTTTTAGTAGCCCATGCTTTAAAGAAATACAAAAGATTGTACTCACAAGTACAGCTCACATATTACAAAGAGCTTTATCTGTGTAAAATCTGTGTAATCTTAAGTTTTTGTTTTTTTACATAATGTCTTGAAGCCATTTGTGACCTTAGGTCTCTGCTTGGAAACGGGTATGCAACAGAAATCAAAGGAAATAATAATAATAATAATAATAATAATAATAATAATAATAATAATAATAATAATAATAATAATAATAATAATAATAATCTATACTCTTATGATTTGATTTTGGTGAATGTGTTTCTATCACAGCTAAAACAGCACATCGGAAGGGATTTCTGTTCGGTCAATACGGTTTAAATGTGCTAACTTAAATCAGTTGAATCCTTTACAATTTACAATGTACTGATAACAGTGTAGTGATAATAATGGTCCCATTTTTGTATGAGGGCGTGCTTCTTGTAGATGTTAAAACTGAAATCATGCCAGCATTTAAAGTAATAAAAAGATCAATAATTGCAGCATCCCAAGGAAATGTTTCTATACCCTTACTATTCTATTCTATTACTACCCTAGGGGGTTTGTACATCCAACAAAATGTTTTAATTATTATTTAGCGGAAAGTCAATTTTTTATGATTAGTCATAGGAAAAATATATATAAATTTTTATGTATCGCTATGTTACGAAACCAATGACAAAGTGGAAAGTTTTTTTTTCGTGTGACGCGTTTCGTCCTTTAGGCCTTCATCAGACTAAAGTAATGTTTACTTTGATGTGCCTATAAATGCACATGTAGGAGAGGGGATGTCTTGAACTTTTTTATTTTTAAATATGTTTTTCCTTATATAGGCCGAGCCAATTTCATTTAGTTTCATTTTCTTTTTGTTTATGTGTTCATCACTTTTGTTAATAAAGTATCCCATTTTGTGATAATGGAAGATCTGCCAAGAGAGGTGAAATGTTGTAAGAACCCGGACGTGGGCGGATTTACTGTCGATGATCTGGCGATCAAAGCACTTTCTATATAGTTTCCTTATGCTATCCTCATTTTATTATTAGGTTTGTTTGCATCTGTCAAAGAAGGGGGAATGTTGTAAGAACCTGGACGCGGGTGGATTTACTGTCGATGATATGCAGTTTTCTGAATGCCTCGGTCAAATAATTACAAGATGTTTCTGGTTTTAGTCATAATGTTTGTAATAATTACAAGCAAGTGACTGTAAAATAAAGACGGTCTGTAATAATTGTTGTAAAAACATATTCAAAGATCATTGTGACTTTCTTGTTAATTACTTGAAATATGAAAAAAAAACATTGAGTCACATTGATCATGAATTGTTTTAAAAGATCATTCTGAAAATAAATTGAAACACGTTCTTGCATATTTTTTTTTTGATTTCTTCTTAAGGTAACATTCGTGATGCACATTTGGGCGATCATGTCTCTTTTCGATTCATGATTGACTTAGGAGTAGAATTCCTGCAGTAGGCTGCTGTTAATTTCCACGGTAGACTGCTTTCCAACCAAGGCTATATGGCCCAGTCTGTCCTACTATTTAACCCACAGCTGGGGTCAGAGATTATTTCTTACGTTTCAAAATTACTACATATTAATATCTTTAGGCCCCATGCGTGATGCACGCTTAGACGATCATGTCTTTTTTTGAATCATGATCACTTGGCAGAAGAATTCCTGCAATACGCTGCCGTTACTTGATGCGGTAGACTTGTTGCCAATCAAGGCTATAGGACCCAGTTTCACCTACTATTTACCCATAGTTTTATATCGTTTACTCCAAGCCGGATAATAAAGTCACTAAGACGCTGAATGTTATAGAATATGAGAAAAAAAGAACACTATTAGAGAGAGAGAGAGAGAGAGAGAGAGAGAGAGAGAGAGAGAGAGATCAATAAAAGAACAAGGATTAAAAAGACAGAAGATAATGATTGAAATTGCAATTAAATTTTTGAAGATCAAAGTAGTCTGGGAAGCAAGAAACCGGAAAAGCTTTCTATACGGATAAAGTGCGATAGAAGAAGCTATTAGCATAGAACTTACGGTCACATCTAGACATTTTAACTGTAAAATGATGAGACCTTGCTGTCAATCTAGTACTAATTGGGAGAGAAAAGATGGAATCATACCTTTCCAAAGAGTATTTGCGTCTAAGTGTATGTAACGAACTCGACCAGAATTCGGTCTATGCCCCCCCCTGCTTTCCTATTCCCAGCGATTACCCAGTACAACCCCGGAATATCCAGGATTACAGCACTTGGTATTTCCAAGTAGTTACTCATCTATTTAAAGACCAAGCTCTATGTTGCTTAACTTTGGGATTGGACGAATAACGGTGTTTCAATATGAAATGGCTGTGATTCATTTTTAATATTGGTTTTCGATTCTATTTTTTTAAATAAAACATTTTTTCATTATTATTTATGCAGTAAAACCAGAAATAACACTTCAGGCAATATATAACAAGAAAATTAAGAACTATATGATATATCTGTAATATTTGACGTAGCATGTTCGAAAATTCGTTTCTCGCGGATATGTGAGATCACCTTTCCCACAGACGGAACGTCGCAAGCCTTATTTCTGTTCTGTTGCTATTTCCATTGGAGGTACTACGTTTATTAGTACCATCAATTCAGACCTTTACAGCTAACAGCTGCCAGGACATATACATCGAGTCGAATCATCCTCATTCCGCTCGTATTCCATTGATAATAAGGACGTTCCAGTTTATTTCCAAGAACCCGTACATTGTGGAACAGATTCCCCAAAAGATGCTTCTCCGATCACTATAATCTTAACCCCTTCAAGTCCTACATGTCGTCGTAATCTGCACTCATTTCTTCTTCGTACGTCTAAACAGGAACCATATTTAGTAATACTCTACATTGAGTGACTCTTAGGTCTTGTATTGGGTGAAAATTTATTTTTAAAATGTTGATCCAATTATAACACTGATCATGGTTTATTTCACTGTTTGTCGAATATTATGTGTTGAATCGATTTTCTGAAAATATTTTGAAGAGAAAAAAATGAGAGAGAAAAGTGAGAGAGAAAAGTGAGAGAGAAAAGTGAGAGAGAAAAGTGAGAGAGAAAGAATGAGAAAAAGGAGAAACACTCTTCTATTGCTAATGATGCAACAACTCAAGATGAATGTAATCAGACAAATTCTCCCCACTTCTTCCCACGAAATTCTTTAATTGGTCTCCTCCTCCTGATTCTGAAATAGTTCTTGCTTCTTCTCGTTATTTTGTTCTTTCGACGTTTCTTTCGTTGATTCTGTTCAAAACTTATTTTTCTTTCTTTGAGATAATCGTTCCATTTACTTTCAATATGGATTATCTTAAAGAATTTTTTCATTTTTACTTTCGATCTTAAGCACTCTCTTTTACATTACTATTCTGTCTTTCGTTCTTTCTTTCGCTCTTTCATTCGTTCTTTCGTTTGCTATTTCGTTCTTTCGTTCTTTCTTTCTCTCTTTCGTTCTTTCTTTCGTTCATTCTTTCTTTCTTTCTTTCTTTCTTTCTTTCTTCCTTTCGTTCTTTCTTTCTTTCGTTCTCTTTTTTTTCTTTCTTTTCTCTTTCTTCTTTTCTTTCGCTCTTTTCATTCTTTTCGCTCTTTCGTTCGTTCTTTCGTTCTTTCGTTTGCTATTTTCGTTCTTTCGTTCTTTCTTTTCTCTTTCGTTCTTTCTTTCTTTCTTTCTTTCTTTCGTTTTCTTTCTTTCTTTCTTTCTTTTTCGTTTATTCTTTCTTTTCTTTTCTTTTCGTTCTTTCTTTTCTTTCTTTCTTTCTTTCTTTCTTTCTTTCTCTCTTTTTGTTTATTCTTTCGTTTTTATTTCTCTCTTTCGTTCTTTCTTTCTTTCGTTCTTTCTTTCTTTCTTTCTTTCTTTCTTTCTTTTTTTTTCTTTTCTTTCGTTCTTTCTTTCTCTCTTTCGTTTATTCTTTCGTTTTTCTTTCTCTCTTTCGTTCTTTCTTTCTTTCGTTCTTTCTTTCTTTCTTTCTTTCTTTCTTTCTTTCTTTCGTCCTTTCTTTCTTTCGTTCTTCCTTTCGTTCTTTCTTTCTCTCTTTCGTTTATTCTTTCGTTTTTCTTTCTCTCTTTCGTTCTTTCTTTCTTTCGTTCGTTCTTTCTTTCTTTCTTTCTTTCTTTCTTTCTTTCTTTCGTTCTTCCTTCCTTTCGTTCTTTCTTTCTCTCTTTCGTTTATTCTTTCGTTTTTCTTTCTCTCTTTCGTTCTTTCTTTCGTTCTTTCTTTCTTTCTTTCTTTCTTTCGTTCTTTCTTTCTCTCTTTCGTTTATTCTTTCGTTTTTATTTCTCTCTTTCGTTCTTTCTTTCTTTCGTTCTTTCTTTCGTTCTTTCTTTCTCTCTTTCGTTTATTCTTTCGTTCTTTCTTTCTCTCTTTCGTTCTTTCTTTCGCTCTTTCGTTCTTTCGTTCTTATTGTTTGTTTGTTTCTTTCTTTCTATTTGTTCATTTGTATGTTTCTTTTTATTTGTGCTTTCGTTCTTTATTTCTAACTTTTGTTTCTTTCTTTTTTGTTCCATTCTCTCTGTTTATTTCTTTCTTTTTGTTGATCTTTTTTTTTTGTTTGCACGTTCCTTCCTTCCTTCCTTCCTTCCTTCCTTCCTTCCTTCCATTTACATTAGTCCACTTCCGCTTCCTCCCTTTTTTCTCTTTCCTTATTTTTCTATATCCCTAATTTCTCCCTAGAAACTCCTAAACGAATATTAGGTAGTTACTAATTATTTGAGACTTATCGAAGCAATAATCCAAAGTGATTTCTCATTAGCATCGAAATTCAAACCAAAAATCTTCGACCGAATTTAGCCAGAACTTGTTAACTAAAATGAATCATTATTTTGACATTTTTAAATGTTCTTGTGCAAAGATATTTGATTTAATGCAATCATGCAAAGATGCACGCACCTGTCTACGCCTGCGTATTCATGCGTGTTCACTAATTAGCTGCCTCAATCAAGTCTAGCACAATGTCCAACCGAATGATGTTTTTGTCTTTTATAACACTAGTATTGAATTTCTCAAAGAATGAACCTGCAAAGATATTGTATATTTACTAGGATTTCAACACTGTCCTCAGCTGGTGACAGTAAAAATCAGTGATGAGATCTTTTAATGAAAAAAGGCTTTATCTTCAGATATCATTTGCTTGGCGCCAATTTTCTAAGACAAATGGGGAACAAATATCCCTGTCACAGATTTTAGGATTTATGTTTGAAGGAATTACTGCGTGCGTACTCTGAATAGTATGCACGCAAGTATTTCTATATGTGTGCGGGTGGTGTAATGGGTAGTGGCATGGAATAAGAAATTCGAGATCCAAGTTCGAATTCCAGTCGAGTTCACTTACGTGCAAATACCCTTTGGAAAAGAATGAATTCATCTCCAACTATGGGTTAAAATCCAACCCAGCTATGGGCTACAGATTAAAGCAGACTGGGTTTTTCAGCCTTGATTGGTAACCAGCCTAGAGGAAGAATATAGCTGAATTCAAAAACCCTGTGCAGCCTTGGTGAAGCACATATTATATACAGTTAATGAACGGATGGTGGAGTTCACCATGACGTTATGCTCCCAACTGCGGTCGGCTTAATTGTGGTATTTATAAATTCTAAGGAGTAATTTCACCAGACTCTTAATTCCTAACATCTTCGATATTTCTTTTTAAGTGGATAAATAAAATTAAAGCAAGTAAAATTTTAAACAAAAAATGGTAATAATAGCAGTTTCCTTATAAGGAAACATTTAGTATTCATTGACTAAGTAGCTTGTACTACTTTTGGTTGATATTTATAAAATTTTTCTCTTTAAATTATTTTTTATGAAATTAGGTTTCTCAAATTCAGTAGTTACTATCGCTCTTTCCAGGATTGATTGGGGGTTTCCTTCCTTTCCTTGAAGTAAAATGGAATGTCAACATCTTGATTATGTTATTTTTTCAGTGGATGTGCTATCCATTTTAGCTGTTGCCGCTGTTGAGAGTCCTCAAATGATGTTGTTTCTTTTATTTGATACAGTTTTTAGTTATGCTGCAATTGGTATCGAGAATTCCTTACAAAGAATACCAGCAAAATCTGCCTTGGTATTCATCTCAATTTTCTGCCAGCGCTCGCCTTAACCATGGCTCACATATTTATCACCGAAAATGATGTAATAAGATTTATTACTTCGGCCATTGTGGAAGAGTTCTGGAAAATTGTAAACTCAGCTATACTCAATCAATCCAAGCTAGAATTGACAACGAATGACTTTGATCGCCATGGCTTCTGTAGAATCACTACTAATAATTTTATCAACAGAAGCAAATCATCTGTGCCTAACATTGTAAACCTACAATAAAAAACCTTTTGCTTTTTTTTTTAATTTTCCAGTTTACAATCGGACCTTTTTTATTTTTTTCCTTTAATTTCCACACATCGTTGACTAGTTTAGTAGAATTTCTAAGGCTTTTTAGCTTAAAAGATGACATGATTGTATTACTTCTGTTTAAAGTTACCCACAGTACACTCTATGTATATTTTATACCTACTAAAAAGTTCCTTTTGAGTTCATATGAAGTGGGATGAAAATAAAGTACGTATATTTCATTTAATCCGCCACCGATACATTTCCAATATACTTGATTTCCCCCTCCTCCTTCTCCTAACCTCCTACCACACCTCACGTCGTGCACTGATTCATTTATTTATTTTTTTAAATATAGCGTTCATAAATTTTTTATCTTTTACAAAAAATAAAACGTTAGGAAATCAATTAACCGAAATCGCCTGAAGATACCGAAAGGTTGAAACCAAAGTATTGGAATCGGCTGATCTCCTAATTTTATATATATATATATATATATATATATATATATATATATATATATATATATGTGTGTGTGTGTGTGTGAAAAGTGTGTGTATATAAATATATATATATGTGCAATATATTATATATATTATTATTTATATATTATATGCGCGGTACTTATTAGAAAGCTCTCAATATCAGAGATAGAGCTAACATATTTGGTTGGATAGATGTGAGTTTGTGACCCTAGTTTTCACGCTTACACATCCCATCTTTGCATTTCAGCAACCAAATGCGTATGTATGTAGACAACAGCGCCCATATACATACATATGTCAAATCCCATACTGTCCACATATGTTTATATCTGTATGAGCTCCGGTGGACGAGCAAGTGTGTATGTGTGTCTGCGTACCTCATCGGGTGTACAGACATGCATCTATGTTTGCGTTGGCATGAGTGACATCACGACGGCGATTCCCCCACCTCCACTTCCATAATAACACCAATACACGCAATCTACATAAATCCAAAAATTTTAAAAAATTAATCCGTTTGTCTGACGGTCGCAAAAGTGTGAAACCCAGGTTCACAAACTGACATCAATCCAACCAAATATATATATATATATATATATATATATATATATATACCCGAGTACAAGGTTCGTATAGATGGAATACCAGTAATCAAAAGCACTATTTAAAAAAAGTGATTAATACATAGTAGAGCGACTAATATTTATTTAAAAATTAAAAGTAAAATAAAGAGTTCAACAAAAGAAAAAAAAGGAGAAGGCGATCCCCGCATGTGGCATTTTTTTTTTAATTCTTTATTTTACTTGCAAAATCATCACTTGACAAGACACCAGAAGAGTTGAAACAAAATGGCTATTTTTGTAGTGATGTTATACATATGTTATAATTTATATGTATTATGAAATGGACAAAGTCCGACAATTATTTTAAGACATTTTTATGTTTATACATTCGTTTTTATAGATACAAATATTTAAGTAAATGCTCTGTTTATAACAAACAGTATTAAACAACATTTACCGGCCTGAATGTCAAGTGCTGTGAAGTACCTTTAGTCTGTTTTAGGATACCCTAGGGCGCGAAGAACCCCTAGATCTTTTGGGTGTAGTCTTCTAGGAGCGGAAAGCTAGTATATAAAACATGAAGCTCACTCGCTCTCTGGTTGTCTCAAACTAATAAGTACCATTTATGCTATAGCCAAATTGTGCTATATATATATATATATATATATATATATATATATATATATATATATATATATATATGATAAATAGTGGTACTCGTTTGGAAAAACCTCGGATATCTCAATTTGCAGTAGAACAAAGTGGTACCAGACGAAAAATGGAGAATAAAAAAAGAAAGAAGCAACAACATTTTTTGTTGGTTGTTCAAGAAGTACATACCCACCAACCGCGTTGTTTATCTTTATTATTATTATTATTATTATTATTATTATTTTTGTCATGTAGTCATGGTTATTTTTGGTTTTAACAATAAATACTGTTCCTTAATTTTCCTTCTCAGCAAGCAGTACCCTGAAGATCCGTTTAGGTGAAACCTAGGTAGGTTTGCCTGGTTCCCTAGGATTATCCTTTATATATATATATATATATATATATATATATATGTATGTGTGTGTGTGTGTGTGTGTGTGTGTGTGTGTGTGTGTGTGTGTGTGTGTGCATTATTTAATGTCATGTTCTTTTAGGTCATAGAAGATTATGTATCGCCACAGAATCCTTTTCTTTATTTTCTGTGACATGTCTTCAAAGATAATGGAGTGATACCCCATTGCTATATCCACGGTTTTGAATTCAGATTAGTCTTTCTCCAAGAGTGGCTGCCACCCAAGGCTAAAGATCCAAATTTAACCTTCTATTTAACCCATTGCTGGAGGGAAATTAATGGATTCAGTATTTTGTACGAAAGTGAACGCAACAAACCTATGGACAACTTGAACCCAGTTCGCCGATTTCACTTTCTATGCTATTCATACAGCCTCCGTTCACGCTTATGCCTACATAACTGACATCCATTAGACATGACACGTGGAACTAGAACAGTCTACACCAGCGAGCTAAATAAAAGGCTTCAGTTCGACATTCCAACCACCTGAAGAAGGCCGGAGCGTACAATGTTGTGATGAACATGGCGACAAAGATGAGGACAACAGTCCGAATAATGTAAATAGTGCCTACATATAAATTCAAAGTTTCGCGTGATCTTATATATGCAAGTATTTACCAAGCTTTATTTACTCGAAAAAATAATAGTCAAGATTGAACTCGGCGGCAATGAATTTGTATTTTGCAATGTATTTATTTTTATAAACATTGCATTACTATATTGATATTGTTTCTTCAATATTAATATTATTATTATTATTATTATTATTATTATTGAGAGGATGAACTGCATGTGATGACGACTTACTTTAAATGACTTTGTAGTTAAATGTTGGTTTTATTTGAAAGTTAATAGCTTAAAATTAACCTGTAACGATAAAAAATAAAAATTGCCTTCCTTTTTGTGGCGTGTCCTTTCAGGACGTCGGTAAACATGGTTCTTCACGACTTCCTATTCCTTGTTTGTCATGTTGCCATTCTTTTTGTTTGCCTTTTTACTATTCTCCCCTCCGCCGCGTTCCGCCATCCATTCACGCAAACCCATCATGTAGGTGGCCCACTACCTCCTTCAGTCCCTTTTGATTTCGATATGCCCTACGGGTAACAAATTCTCCAATCCCTTCTTCCTCATTATGTATCCAAGAAATTTCAGCAGTCTCTTTCTGAGTATCTGTCTTTTTTGTTTCCATTTTGAAATATCTACGAAGTGTTTTAACAGAAGACGAAAGAGAGTACTTAACTGATGTATGATACCAATCTTCCATATAGTGAACGCTGAGCAATCTTCTTAGATGAAAAGAAACTTGAAGCAACAGAAATGTGGGATGAACATGTGAGTAACGACGAAGTTTTAGAGAAAAGGGAATCAAAAAAGAAAATTTCTACTTCCAATCAGAAAGAGTGATTTGAAAAGGCGCATAATGAGAAGAGGGAACTGATAGGACGTATTTGATAAAAAATTAATACTCACATGACAGATTGAAGGCAAATGGGACAGAGAAAGGTGCGAATAAGAGCTGCAATGGACTGAAAATTGTGGAGAGTCATGATCGCCCACGTCTTGAATAGAAGAAGAAGAAGTAATAAGTATTTTAGACATTTTTAAAACAACAAAGTAAAAAAAAACACTTCATCCCATTTTGATTAGCTAATTTGATGGATATCTACAAATGAGAAATTTCACCACTTTTAAAAATCCCTTAAATTCTGATATATGCCCCAGAGATTTATTTCGAAAGAAAAATACAAAATTTAAGGATTAATTGAATAGATATTGCAAAAACATTGCTTACCTTTTACTTAAATTAAAACGAAAAATCCTTTTTCCTAAATAGTATGTTCTCGCTTGTCAACATGTTCAAAGGGCAAACAGCTGTTCTTTGACGGCCCTGAATGAGATGTCCTCAAAGTGTAAACAAAATAAATGATTTAGTTTTCATTTCCATGACTACCGAATGTACTCATCTGTTTAATCCAGTTTTTTAAGAATACGGATGAACCGTCCGACCCTTTTTTTAAGAATACAGATGAACCATCCGAGCCTTCCAACTATTTATCAGGTGTTCTGCTATCGTAGATACAGATTTGGTCCTGAATTTGTGCAAGCAGACAATGATAACGATGATCTCCTCCAGTTCCTTTCATACGAAATCTGGTGTTTCTCTAAGGCTCTATCCTATGTCCTACACTGTTTCTAGTTTTCATCAACGATCTCCTATCAGAATGGCTGATACCCAACTCCACGAGTGCGTCTCTCTGCGCCTGCTTGGTCTTACGCTATCCACTGATCTGAGGTGGAACAACTGCATTGAATCAATAGCTTCGTCTACTGCAAGGAAAGTTGGTTTTCTGTGTCGCGCCAGAACGTTATTCTTGCCTTCAAGTCTACAAACCGAACATTTGCCTTTGCATTGAAACTGCTGCTGTTCATCTCGAGATTCTCGACAAAATCCCGATACGGATATGCAATGTGATAGGTCCTGATCTGGCATCTCGTCTACAGTCACTTTCTCGCAGACGTGCTGTGGCTTCCCACTGTCTTTTCTACAAATATTTTCACGGCAACTTCTCTGACGTGCTACATTCACTGGCACCCAAATTGCATGAATTTACGCGTGCTACTAGGTTGGCATCTCGGTCCAGCGCTTTCACTGTCGAAACAGTTAAATGTAGCCGTCTCTTCTACTCCAACAGCTTCTTATCTCGCACTTCGCGACAGTGGAACTCCCTTCCTCTGACATGCTTCCTTGATCACTATAATATTCAAATATTCAAATGTAATGTCAACCGATATCTTCTGATGCCTTGATAATGATCCAAGTCCTTTTCTTTATCCTTTCCTCAAACACCCATCTTTACTCTTGCTCTCACTCTCTGCAACCCTTTGCGTGCTAGTGGCACATCCGCCTTGCTTGGGGTGATATGCTTAAAAAAAGAAAAAAAAGACCATTGTTGTTGTTCAGACCATTCTGATTTCATATTTAATGAGGAACAAAATACCGTGAGACTAATTTGTTCTCTTCCTTGAAGATGCTAATCTTATTGCAGTTATTATACGCATTAAATCTAAATTTTTACAGTGATATTCACACTAGAAAAGGCCCAAGAGCCACTCGAGGTAGAGGGTTACAGAGTAAGAGGAACAGTCTATGGGGATATTTTGGGGATAGAACGGTTGACCGTAGATTTGAACAGGTTAAGACTGTAGTGATCGGGGTAGCATCCTCTTGGGAATTGGTTCCACAAAACAGCGATTCATGGGAAGAAGTTACTCGAGAAGAATTACATCGCACCAATAGAATACGAACGGAATCAGGGTGGTTCGCTAAAATGGGCGTGGCATCGCGCGTCTTAGCCGGGAAGGTTAGAATTGGTGGAACTAAGGAATGTAGTTCGACTGAACACTTTCCATAGAAATAGCGATAGAGCAGCGAGAGGCTTGTGACGTTTCGTCTGTGACAGAAGGGTTATAGGGTGGAAAATAATTTGTCACCCACAAGGACGCGGAGACTGGAAAGTGAAGACTGGGAAGTTCCTGTTCATATGTGGCAGCAGTGCTCCATTTTCGGCTTGATTGGGTTAGAGGAATAGTAGGAGTCAGGTATTTACTGGGGCGGTAGAGAAAACCGATCCTTTTTCTAGTATCTTTAGCAACGGGTCGTATGTATGAGTTCCATTTGAGGTCTGTGTTGGGTTTAAGTCCCAATGGACACGCAAGGCTCGGGTTGAGACAAGAAACGCATTTATTTGAGACTCAACGGCCCCAAAAAAATAAACAACCAATTCCGTCGTTCAAAAATAATGCACTCGAATTAAAAGCGATTCATGTAATTATACGTACATGTTCAAAAACCTCTTTTTTCTTTGGTTCTCGTTAGCCAGATTCACAGAACAGCAACATAAGAATCGACCTTTCCCATCTTACTTCACGCTGACAGCCACACCATTATCTAAGACAAAATTCATCTATTCGATACGTGTCAAATCTATATACTCCCGAATAAACAGACAATGTGAATAGTTTAGTTTTGATGGAGAGTCTGGCTAACAAAGTTAAATACGAACTTTTATTTGTTATGCTATGTTTTGACATAGAATCTTAGGAAATAATGAGAGGGTACATTAAATCGCACTGAGTAAATAATATACACCTCCACAATTTAATGAAAAAAAATATCCGGTCACACTTTTTTTTTTTTTTTTTTTTTTTTTTTTTTTGCTTTTTTAAAAAATATCCGGTCACGCTTTTTTTTTTTTTTTTTTTTTTTGCTTTTTTAAAAAATATCCGGTCACACTTTTTTTTTGTTTTTTGCTTTTTTAAAAAGTATCCGGTCACACTATTGTTTTTTGCTTTTTTAAAAAATATCTTGTCACACTTTTTTTGTTTTTTTTTTTTTTTTTTTTTTTTTTTTTTTTTTTTTAAAATATCCGGTCACACTTTTTTTTTTGCTTTTTTAAAAAGTATCCGATTACCCTTTTTCTTTTTTTTTTTTTTTTTTTTTGCTTTTGTAAAAAATATCCGGTGACAATTTTTTTTTTTTTGTTGCTTTTGGTTTTTTCAAAAAACTTTAATTCTTTTGTGTTCATTAGCTATTGTTTCTTTCTTTATCCTGACAATGGTCAAATAGAAAGTTTTTTTTATATTATTTTTTTACGATGATGTTCACCCTGTTACAGAGAAAGATATGTAGAGAAGAAGATAACGGTTAACCCTAGACTTGAACAGTTTAAGCTTGTAGTGATTGTGGAAGCATCCTCTTAGGAGTCGGTTCCACAAAGCAGTGGTTCGTAGGAAGACTCTGCTCGAGTGGAATTTACATCTCACCAATGGAATATGAAGGGAGTGTGGGTGGTTCGCTACGTGGCATTGTGGGTCTTATAGGTGCTGGATGCACGCGGTCTCTCTGAGTGAACATTCGTTCATCGTGGTTGATGATGGTTCTGGGTCCGATCGGCTATGATGGAATGTCGTTAGTTTGGAGGAGACCTCAGTTTGAATCTCATCAGGATAATATCAGATTGGTGGACGATCCTCACTTTGAGGCAAAGTGTCTGAAAACCAATCCAAGCATTGTGAGTGAAATCGAGTTTGAGCGTACTGGACTGATTAAGATGTTGATCAGGCCACACTGTGTACTCACTCGCGGAAACTGTAACTAAAGTCAAACCTAACATATTTGGGATATAAACCACTGGTTGTCTGTGGGTATCAAAAAAATAAAGATATGCTTGAGCAAGCGTCGACAACGAGGAATTAGTTAACCACCCTAGCAAACGAGTTGTATATTTATCTGTCCTATTAGGAAGAATATATTTATTTTTTCAAATAAAATCTTGCTGCAATTTCTGATCATCACAATGGAAATAAATCAATTCTCTCTTCTCTCTCTCTCTCTCTCTCTCTCTATATATATATATATATATATATATATATATATATATATATATATATATATATATATATATATATGTGTGTGTGTCTATCAACCTCTTTCTCGTTATCTGGATGTCTATCTATCAACCTCAATTTGGTCATATAAGATCTGATCAAAAAGTATAGAGACTGTTGTTATAAAAGGAAAACTACAACACATATCAATTCGGCACTTAATCTCCTTCAAGGTAGTTCCCTTCTTAAGCCACGCACCTTATCCAGCTTCTTTCCATTGATAGAAGCATTCCTGGAACTCATTTTTTAGCAAGCTGCTGCCTCGTCACATTCACTTGGATTTCCTCGATGTCTTCATATCTTGTTCCTTTCTTTCTTTTTGAAGAGGGTCGAGATCTTGGGGATACGGTGGTTTTCGGACCTGAGGAATGTTCTTATTGGCCAAAAACTGCTGCACATGCTATGTTTACTGATAGAATCTCTGCGGTGTGATGAGACTGCTACACTTTACACACGTTCCTTCCGAACACTGCTATAAACAACGGAAGCGAGAACGTTCTAATATAGTGTGTATGTGCGACAAAGTTCAAAGTCAATCTGTACCAAGCGGCTTCTCTCTGCGTACTGTGGCTCCATTACCATAGCAATGGTCCTGATACTTTTTTATTAGACCTCGTATCTCTGGGAACGCTGAGAGAAGTAATGATGTTCAAAAAGTTGATAAATGAACTTCATGGGCGTTAAGCGACAGTGAAATAACATTGGAACCTCACCCTAAAAGAAAAGAATGCTGAACAGTTATGCCATATCTAACCTTCCCTACAGAAGTGAATACTGGGTACTTTCCTTACAGAAGGAAATGGGACTTGAAAGAACGGTGATGTACTTTTAGCGACGAATAATAGGAACATCATGGACAGGACATGTAACAAACGAGGAAGTTTTAAGGGAAATAGTAACTACAATGGAACTTATACTTACAATCAGAGACCGTTGAAATTTCTGCGTCACATAATGAGGAAAGAGGGCCTAGATAATCTGACACTCACAGGGCGTATTGAAGGCAAGAGAAGCAGGGAAAACAACTAATAACTTATTTAAAGTTTTTCTGTGAATGAATCGCAGAACTAGGTCAGAAATGGACGGTAAAGAGTGAAAAGTTACTAAGAGCAACAAATAACGGTAATATGTGGAGAGTCATGATCACCCACATTCGAAAGTTCAAAAATGGATAGCAAAATGTAGAAAGTTACTTTTTTTTCAACCCAAGCAAGGCAGTAAAGCCACTAAGATGCAAGGGTTTACTGAGTGTGAAGGAATATGAAAAAAACAAGAACATTATTAAGGAGCGAGGGCAATAAAAGAGTAATCATGAAGATAGCAGATAATTGCATTTTAATTTTTGACTGGAAAGCATTTAACCGGAAGAGAATTCCCCGAGCGAGAAGTGTGAGAAGAAGAAAAAGTTAGCATAGAACTTACGGTTGTATCTAGCCAATTCAACCGTGAATTGATGAGACCTTATTGCCAATCTAGTACTGCGCTTAAATTCATAAAGTTAAGGTACCATCGCCAAAAGATCATTCGAACAATTATAAAAAATATTTATAGAAAAGACACAGGAACGTTACATTAAGGCGGTGGGAAAGGGATCGAGATGCCAGGTCAAGACCAATAATATCGTGAAGTCTTCTTTTGGATTTTGTCAAGAATATCTAAATATATAGCAGGAGTAATAAATGTCGATAATTTGTGGGGAGCCATGATCGCCCACGTTCAGAAAGGACAGGCACATAAAATAGGACGAGTTGTATTCAAATAAAGTTATTTAGCGTTCAAATAATCTCTATCAAGCTAGGCAATACTGATTTTGAGTGATTAATTTTGACACTTTTCAGCCGGGTGTTGTGCATATACGAGGGTCATTCAATAAATAAGGTCAATTTTTCGGTATAAGGACTTCTAATGCAGATAGAAGCTTACTTTTTTTTTATTTTTTTTTTGTGTAGTCTCCCTGCGCTGTCACACACTTTTCCCATCTGTGCACAAGCTTCCGTATTCCATCAGCGTAAAAATCTTTGGACTGATGTCTCAGCCAATCGCTCAAAACACTTTTGACTTCATCGTCACTTTTAAACTTCGTGCCTCTCGTGAACGCTTTCAAGGGACCAAACAGGTGAAAGTCTGAAGGGGCAAGGTCTGGGCTGTAAGGGGGGATGAGGGAGCTGTTTCCACCCCAGCTCGTTGATGGTCTGCACCGTTTGGGCTGATGTGTGAGGCCTTGCGTTGTCATGATGCAAGATGACTCCTTCTGACTGATGACCCCTGCGTTTGTTCTTTATGTCTTTCTTGACCTGCCTCAGCAGTTCACAGTAGTTCTTCTGTCAGACTGAATGAGGACATTGACTGATTCGATCACCTCAGGAGACCTCACTTCTGTAGGCCCTCCAGGCCTGTCTTCATCCTCAACACTGCTCCGTTCTTCTTTAAACAATTTAGCCCATTTATAGACATTTTTGGGGCTGAAACATGTGGCACCATACACAGTTGACATTCTCCTATGAATTTCAACTGGTTTGCACCCTTCAGCAACCAAAAACTTGATAACTGACCGCTGTTCAATCCTGGAGCATGCTTCTTGGTCGGCCATCTTTGTTAATCGCCAAAACTCTCAAAGTTTTTTTTTTTTTTAATCTGCAAAAGAAATTAAATCCATGTGAAAAAGAAGTAAAACAGAAAAAAATTAAAAAAAGTAAGCTTCTATCTGTATTAGAAGTCCTTATACCGAAAAATTCACCTTATTTATTGAATGACCCTGGTATATACGCTCTTATTAAATATTCGACTGGCAACGAGGCGCATGACCTGACATAAAAAAAAAACTCTTCTGCATTGTCTTAAACAAAACAGCTCAAGACAGAGATTTTAGGAAGATGCTGACAAGAGAGGAGAAGGAAGAAAGAGGAAGAATAGGTGAAGAATTAGAGAAGAAAAATAAAAGCGTAAGAAAGACATGAAGGAAGAAAGTAAAATCAAAGCGAAAGTTATCAAATAAAAGAGAAAGAAAAGAGAGAACTAGAAAAGAAAATTAAAACAAAATAAGAAAGAAACAAAATTAAAAATGAAAAGTGAAGAAATAAAAGCAGTAGAAAAGTAAAAGCAATTAAAGAAGTAAAAAGAAAAGAAAAAATGAAAATGAGGCTAAAATAAGGAAAACTGAAATCATAAACATTTTTATTAATGAATTTTCACCATAAGGCAGTTGCTTTATTGTTTTAAAGCAACTATGTTTTCAAAGTCTTCGTATCAACGACTTAAACCAAGAAACGTTTTAGTAACACTCAGAATAATTCTACCTTAACAAGAGACTTTGATTTCTCTTTGATTTGTGCAAAGGCTGAGATTAACATTCTACAGCGCTGCAATGTTGGAACAATGCCTTAACAGTGTTTATTGGAATAAAACATTCATTTCCCCCTGAGACTTTCATGTAAATTAATGGCAGATCATATTCAGAGATCAAGAGTTATTGCCCTTTGGAATTAGTTCAAAGTCTCGTTTACTCCGAGAAAGCCATTGCGGGTTCAAGTTTTTTTTTCTCTTCTTAAAAGCAATATTTTCTACAAGCGTTATATCAAAAATGCATCCTAAAAGGATTACATTTCAGAAAGTCAGGCTATGGAAAATGCATCCTTTTATCTTAATCACTTATTCCTGTTTGTCAACTGCCTAAAGTATCAGATATTGCGATTTTATATTCTCTTTTTTCTTCTTTTTATACGATGTCCTTTCAAGGTGTAGATATCATGACTCTCCACAGATTCCTTTACTTTATTCTCTTTAAATTGCCATGCAACCTTTAGAAATTCAGCAGAGTGGTTTCCAGTTGCTTTTTCTACGGTTTGGAATTCAGAAACTTCTTTCTCGTAAACTGGTTGGCACTCAGGTTAATAGAATCCACACTTTTTTTTTTACTATTGTTCACTAAATAAAAGAGCCACTCAAGGTAGAGAGTTATTAAATAAAATTGTTGTAAGGGCGTATAGGGCGGTAAAAAAGAGATGCATATTATGAGGATATATTGGAGGGATAATGGTTGACCGTAGATTTCGAACCCTAACCCTGCTCAGTGGAATGAGGATGTTTCCCCGACCAGAATCTTAATTTGTTCAAATATAGGGTAAACGTTATCATTCTCTCCTATCCGTATAGACTGCCCATTAATGTAACCCTCTACCTCGAGTGTCCCCCAGGCCTTGTATAAGGTGAACCTTACAATAAAAAAATAGTCTTGATTTGGATAATCTACACTGCTTGAAACAAAAGAATGGGAAGGAAACCTCAATCAGTACGGTAAACAACAATAATCTTTAACGGACTTAAGAAACCTGTTTTTTTTTGTTGTTTGTTTTTTTTTTCCTGAAAAATGTTTTAATAGAAAGATTTTATAAATTTCAACCGACTGTAGTACTGGTTGCTCGGTCAATGAATGCCGAATATTTCCACACACGAAAAAGGTTAATATTACAATTTGAAATTAGAACAGATACTACACTTTGATCTCAGACTATTGACTAGTTTCTCCTTTTATTCTGTGTCTTGGTACAGTTCTCCATCGCTTAACCTTAACTCGATTATCCGACCCGCGATTACCCGTACTTCGATTATCAGGACGTGGAATGAACATCAACGGTAAAATTTCCAAACTGACGAGACTAGGTCATTCTGTGGTTTTACTTTTCAACACGAGACTTAATTTGCTTTACTTTGTGATATTACGATTTAAAGTTGAAATGCCCTCAAATGATAAAATGAAACATAGTAGTGTTATAAAATACATGTAGTTTAATCCAGCTTTGGAAGTTAGCGGCAGAAAAACGCGAGGCCAATCGGAAACAGAGAAAGATTAAGGCATTTCTTCATCAAAAATAAACTGGAAAACCTTGAAGAAAGCGTTTAAAAATGTCATTTGATGATATAAATGTTAAATGTCTTTCAAGAAATAACTTTTTTCTTCATTCTCTGTCCGATAATTTAGGTATTCAGTTATCCATAATTGGGAATTATCCGACCATATTTTTTCAACCTCTGTCCCAAGTTATCCAGATAATCGAGGAAATAGTGTCTAAAAAATTGTATTTATTAGTCATGCTGTTTTTCAATTCCTTTCACACAAATATTGTCTAGTATTTTCTTTACACTCACTTCTCACCTGTGGAACTCCATTCCGATTTCTTGCTTACCCTGCCATCTATAATCTTCAAAAACGTAAATGCAATGTCAATCGCCGTCTTCTCTCTTCCTGAAGACTGTTCTTTTATTGTCCTTTCTCTTTAATAAAGTCTTCTCACTCTTCACTCCCGGTAACCCCTTGCATCTTAGTGGCATTATCGCCTTAATGAAATGATTAAAGAAAAAAGAAATTAAGTCCTTCTGAAACAGATAAAACATAAGAAATATATTTAATGAAATAATATATTTAATATATAATATTTTTAAGCATATCACCCGAAGCAAGACAGGAGTGTCACAAGACAAGGAGTGTTTGTAGCATGTAAACAAAATGTATTGAAACAAAAGAATAGGTTAAAGAGAATGAAGACTGTTCAAGGGTAAAATCGCAGGGGTGTTCAATTTCTGGGTACCAACCCATATTTATATGGTCGGTAGTCCGCTTATGTAAATTAGGTGTATCATACACAACAGAAAGGATAAAGAGAAGGACGGGGATCAAGATCAAGGCATCAAAAGATGTCGATTGACATTACATTTGAATATTTGAAGATTATAGCTATCAGCGAAGTAAAAGTAAGGGGAAGGGAGTTCCACTATCGGGAAGTGCGAGAGAAGAAGCTGTTGGAGTAGAAGAGACGGCTACATTTAACTGTTTCGACAGTGAAAGCGTTGGACAGAGATGCCAACCTAGTAGCACTCTTAAATTAATGCAGTTTGAGTGCCAGTGAAAGTGGTCCGTCAGAGCAGTTGCTATGAAAATACCTCTAGAAAAGACAGAGAGAAGTCACTACGCATCTGTGAAAAAGTGACTATAGATGAGATGCCAGATCAGGACCTATCACATTGTATATCCATCTCTGGATTTTGTCTAAGACCTCGAGACGAACAGCGGGGGTACCAGACCATATATGGCAGCAGTATTCAGTGCAAAGACAAATGTTTGATTTGTAGATTGGAAGGCTGGACTCAGGAGAGGGCAACCTTCTGGTGCGACACAGAAAATCAACTTTCCTAGCGATAGATGAAGCTATTGATTCAGTGTAGTTGTTCCACCTCAGGTCTGTGGAAATCGTGAGACCAAGCAGGCGCAGAGATTCTGATAGGAGGCGGGGTGGGGGTTCTCTGTGGTGGGTAAATGTGAGCAGTTTCGTTTTGGAGACACCAGAGATTGGAGGCTCTTTTCGAGATCAACTATCTCAATGCAACAGTCATTTCTATTCTAACAGTTTCTTTTCTCGCACTTCTTACATGTGGAACTGCCTTCCGATTCCTTGCTTCCTTGCCACCAACAATCTTCAAAAATGTAAATGCGACATCAATCGCTATCTTCTGTCTTCCTCAACCTTGTTCATTCATTGTCTTTTTCCTCACTAAAGTCTTCTCATTTTCTTTCACACCCTGTAAGACCCCCCCGCCCCTTGCAACTTAGATGAAATACTTAAAAGAAATATACATTTAAATGCAAATCTTACTAAAACTGCCGTGTTCAGCCAACTAGTATTGACACGGTGGAGTAATGGATAACGGCTCGGATTGAGGAATCGGAGGGCCGAGTTCGAATTCCAGTCGAATCCATTACATTCACTTACGTGCTAAATACCCTTGAGAAAGGTATGAATCCTCTTCTTGACACAGGACAGACCGGGTTCTATAGCCTTGGATGGCAAGTGGTCTACTACAGAAAGAAATGGCAACCTATTGCGGTAAAAAATCTGCCTCGTCAGTCATGTATCGAAAGATACATGATCGTTTAAGCGTGTATCACACATGGCACATAACTGACTGATTATTGATTGATCCATGCCGTTGTAGTTGACTTTTTCGCTTATCAACTGCCAATCCGATCACCGCATATAAAGCTCATGCATGAGTCCGTTGATGTTTGTCTGTCTTTGCAACTGGAGATTTGCTGTCCGCTCCAAGGTTTATGTTAATGAGGTTTGCTACTCTTAGTAATTAATGTTTTTGTGGCTCCTACCCATTGACCTGTCTGGCTAGGCTGGACCTTCAGATCACAGGATTATGCAAACCACTCCACCAAGGTACTTAATCATGGAGTGGTGTTTCTAAGGGAAGATTAATTTCTTTGTTTCGCAATTGTGAATTCTATATTCTCCGACTGTTTGCTGATAAAAGAAAATTTATACAAAATCTGACATCGTTAAATTAAATATCTTAGAATATATTTTATTCTGATCTATTGGAGAAATTTTATTTTATAAAAAGAAGGCAACCTTGATTAATTTTTTCCCTATTAAGGGATTTGCTTCTTGTACTTTCAAAATCCACGCTACTCAAGTAATAATTATCCTGAGAAAACATGAAGTCCTAGCAGAATTCATTATTGCTGGCCATACTCTTAACAACATAAATTAATAGCAGGCATAGGAAGGAGACTACAGGAACTCTTACAGAATGCAGTAGTAAAGGAAAGCGAGAAGAAAGGACTAAACACCAAAGACAGAATGTATGGTTGTCAACAAAAGGAAGAGCCAAACAAGCGAACTGTGAATTGAAGACACTAAAATCAAACAAGTTCGAAAAATTCAATATCTAGGAAACGCCTTTTCAGAGAACGGAAAATACGACCCCGAAATCCAGAGGCGCATTGAAATAGCGAAATATGTTTTCCAAAAGCTAAGCAAACTATTATGAAACAGGGATAATTTTTAGAAACAAAAAAGAGTGCTGAACTGATATGTAATATCAGTCCTCCAATATAAGAGGCAATGCTGGACCCCAACCCACCCTCATAAATAAGGAAGAGACTTGGGGAAGCAGAAATCACCTTGTACAGAAGGATTCTGAGAATCCGAATTGCTGAGCATTTTAGTAACAAGGACGTTTAAGGGAAATGTTAGAATCGCCAAAATGGAGTCAAAACATGAAAATATAAAAATACATTAGAAAGCATTACCAACACTTTCATAGTAAAAAAAAAAAAAAAAAATTACCAGGAATATAATTTTGGAAAAAGTTACCAAAGCTCACAACAAATTAAAATTTCGGCATTAAATGACCCATAAGCAGTTGATATGCCGTTAAACAAGCAAACCAAACCAAACCGAACCAAATGAACCATTGACAGAATTTCAGAAATGTCCCCCCACCCCGCAAAAAAAAAAAAAAAAAACTTAAAATACAGTTAATCTTTTACCTTTTAGATCTCTTATGTTTAAACATTATACTCATTGGATCAACAAAAGTCGGTCAACCAGTCGAACGCTTGTTGATTTATTGAACATAATAGCATTTGTCTATTGAGTGGGCGTGCGAGTGGTGCAATAAACAATGGCTCGGAATGAAAAATTGGAGAGCCGTGTTCGAATTCGAGTCGGGTTTGTTACATTTACTTAAGCGCAAGTACCCTTTGAAAAGACATGCATCTATCTTAGCCGCAGCTATAGGTTGAATAGTAATGACTGGATTCTATAGCCTTGGTTGGCAACCAGTCTACCGCAAAAAGAAACAGCTACCTACTGTGGTAAAATCTTCCGCCTAGTGAGTCGTAAATCGAAATAGACTTGATCGCTCAAGCATATATGGTACTTAACTGAGTTCTTTTTGGCAGACGATCTGTTAGTCTGAAAATACGTTTAATTGTCGACATTTTTACGTATTCTTTTAATTGTATGATTACCAAAACTTGCGGCGTACAAGTCGACCCGGCGTTCAAGTTAACTTCAAGATTTTTATCTGAATATTCAGGGTTATGCCGATACCTACCGCATAGGTCGACCTCCAAAATGGATAGGCGACCAGTGGTCCAAAATTTCTGAACAGTAAATGAAGTAGACTCCATTATACGATAACTTGTGCCAAAACATAAGGTCAAAAAATTTACCTGTATATTAAGACACTAACCGTCATATTTTTCTATACTAGTTGTATAGCAAATTACTTACAACACACACTGGTGGATACCGTATAAGGTAAAATTCATCAGGTCTACTGATAAACACATTAAAGTCTTCATCAACTATAAAATATTACTGGCATTACTATCATGAAATTGCACAGATGATACGCATACCATTTACGTGTTGTTAAATTAGGAACATGTGCGTTTATTCCTGCTAGAAGAAGTCCACTACAAGAACATGGTGGACTCGGAGATTAAATCCACCATAAAGAAGTGTAAAGAAAACCAACGAGACCGATATATATATATATATATATATATATATATATATATATATATATATATATATATATATATATATATTGTCACGTAGCCCCGATTTCATTAACCACATAGACGTTAGGCTAAAAAGCACCCCAAAGTAAAATCTTAAATTCTAGTCGAAAATTAGTTAGATATAAAAAGAAAAATAAATAAATAAATAAAAATAGAAATTTAATCCAATGTTTTCGACTTGCGAGTGAATATGTTCCATGATCAGCCATACCCTCCTCTTCTCTTCACAAATTCTTTCCGTCTTTATCTACTCTTCCCCCCACAAGCCAAGGGCCCGTGAACTTTGAAGTGACCCGACGCGAGAATGACCTGGTTCCAAAATTTCGCAGCTATCAGGCGTTTGACCATGAGTGAATTCCAGGCACTATCAGGATCTCCTGCTGCGATTCACATGATCAGAACATACTAAGCGTGTATTGAACTTTTGACCATCACACAAACACTGCGTAATTTGCGCCCCATCCTCCTGCGTACCCGGTCAAGGACGAAGGGAACCCACGTGACTGTCTTTGGGGACAGCAAAAATCTAAAAAAGGATTTTCAGTTTTCCTCTGACCAGCGGCAGTTGAACGTTGCTAGGCAACTCGTCCCACTGAGATGAAGAAGACAGCAAAGTCTGTCGACTAGGGATGAAAGGACTGCTATGAAACTGAATCAACCCAACCAAACGCCTGTACGAGATGCTGTGGACCATCGAACACTTGTGAAAGAATAGGAATCCAGGAAAATTGCCGCCCGGCCAAAATATTGTTTTAGCTTAAGAACTCTTGCTTCGGCGAATCAGAACTTTGTGTGAAAATATCAACTCGACTGAAAGATAAGTTGATTCTCTTGGTTTGATCTGTTTTTATATATGTATGTATTCGCTCGAGCCTTCTGTTCTTTAATTATCCCCTTCCTCTTTGTTAAATGAATGTTCCTTTTTTTCTTTCTTTATCTGTTTATATATCTATAAATAAATGTTTTATTTTGAAATCCATTGTCTTGTGTCTGTTCTTCGTTGATTCCCTTGTGTCGCTTCCATTTCTGAGTGAAGACCGAGAAAAGATCCCACGTTTTCCTTTTTTTAAACCCGTGGTTCATCTATATGCTACAAGTTCGTAACTATATATATATATATATATCAACAAGTATATGTACTAACCAACGAACTTTACAATGGATATAGACATTAACATTTGTGTTTGTGTGTGAACGTAGAGAGTTTGTATTTTGGTGAATGTTCGTACGTATGTGTATGTGTGTTTCATGGCACACGTGGGCAAAAACGTAGATCTCTGCGGGAGATCACATTTTGTAAATGTGTCTGCTGAAATGCAAAGTAAAAAGAGAACGAGACAAGAAATCGCTCAGTATTTATAGTGTCGGGAGAGCGTCCCCTAGAGAATAATCAGGAAATTAAGGAGGAGTTAACTCCGGCAACCATACCAAGTTGTCTGAATGACCGGCTGAATTAAATGATGCTTCGGTCAGTATTTACACTTAATGTATCAGCGGTTTGGCGCGATTTGTGCCGTAGGATTATTTGTGTTACTGTTTTATTATTTTATATTAATTTCTGTGCTAATATGCCAAATTTGTTTACCAAACACGAGTTTTAGTGGGATATATTTGTGGCACTAAGCTGGAGATACGATAAATGATGTACAGTAATTGTTAGGATTGCTGTCTCACTTGTTTACAACACCATGGTAAAGGTTTGTATTTATACCCGCTATATAAGTCAACTGTAGTTTTGGAAAGATTTTTAGGCATGAAAACCCGACTTGATATTATTATTGTTACTAATGTTAAGGCATTATAAACATTTCCCTAAAAATAGGGTTTCACTTCTACAATCTATTGTTAGATATACGTCTCCGTAAAACTTTATTTTTTTTTTAAGAATATGCAGATAATTGTCCCTGGTTTTCTGTCTCTTGGTAAATAATTTCATCTTTTTTTACCATGTTAAAGTTATACTAAAACTTTCATCTGATATTTATGGCTGCTCGTTTAAGTCACCAAGTTGCCTCCCTTGAGTAATTTTTTTTTAATATCAGGCGAGCAGCACGACCTTCACCCTGATTAAAATGGATGCCAAAACCTAGCGACTAATTTATCAATGGTAACATTATTTCTAGTTTCACTTTCAAATGCAGTAATGCCTATATTCCACGAAGAAGTTGGGGGGCATTTCTATTCCCTTTTGAAAAGAAAGTTGAGAGAAATTATTTTTTCATATGAAATGCTTTAAATATAAGAACATTTCGGAACAAGTAGTAATAGAAATTAATTCCTTTTCATTGCCATCTGAAATCATGCAGTATTACCGTTGTCATTATTAATGAATTTATTATTGTTGTATAGGAATAAAGAGTCGCTGCCGACACTTGATTTTGAACTTAGATCGCCAGTGAGCAAAATTAAGTATACCACGTAACCATAGAAGAAACGCATATATTTAGGAAGTAGCTGATGTCTAATTGATCGCTATTTCTTGTCTATCCTCTATACTATTTGGATCTGTATTTCTAGTCTATCCTCTATACTATTCGGATCTGTATTTTTAGTCTATCCTCTATACTATGCGGACCGCTATTCTCTACTCTATTCACTATACTATTTCTCTATACGGATTACTATTTGAGCGAGTATTACTGCGCAAGTAATATGAGATTATTCGAAGGCGTCTGACACCAGCATTGTTGAACGGCGTTAATATATTTTTTTTCTGCAATACGAAGTCTCTACTACAACGAGCATTACGAAAGTGACAACGACTATTTGTTGACATCACAAAAGTGGCAAAGAGTGTTCGTTGACATCACAAAAATTATATTCCATACCATTCATAACCATTATGTTCTATTCAACTCCAGGCTTCGTTAAATTGCAAGGTGCCTCTAGGGTGGATGTTTATATATCTATCAGTTCTTATTCACGCGTGAATATCGCAGGTGCAGGTGGGTCGATCACTTGTCCACATATCGTGATAGCCACTCCAGCTATGAAGTTACCCACAAATCGATCTTGCACCTGAGTTCTCTGAAGGACACTGAGTACGAAATCTAGTCTAGGTTCATCTGGGAGTAAATAAATTATATCCAAGTTATAACCCTGTTCCAGGGTACAACGGCTGAAAACGTTGTGAATATGGCAAGGGAGATGGGGATAACAGTCCGAATAATATAAATAATGCAAGCAATGGCTATTCCAGTTCACATTTGTATTTAGTACAAAATTGCACTTTAGAAAGGATTGAGAATAAGAACTTAATCTATGGATGTAATCCTTAATTTAAATAACGACGTGCTACAAATTGTCTTTTGAAATTAGTTACCTTCTTGAATAGGCAATCAAACACAGACACATGCAAGACATACAGACCAGTGGTTCCGAAATGGTGCGAGGCGCTAACGTCAAATATCGTTAGAAAAAGAAACTGGAGATCCGAAATAAGGGTCAAGTGAAAGATTGAGTAACGTCTTAAGATATCGTCTTTGGGCTCAAGCCAAGCAAAAGGAAGTTTTATGTTTCGATATATTGTCCCGATTTCTGGACTGAACTCAATTCTCCAACATCTCCTCTCGATATGTTCTTTATGGTGTCCTTTTCCAGCCATCTTAATTTCTTCTCCGCTGTCGGGCATTACAAATATCAGTGTTGGCCTTGATAAATTTTATTGGCGGTTTCTGATTTCTACATTTGTATTTCTTTTCGCCTTTGGCTAAGAATTTGTTCCTGTAAAGCAACAGAAGATGTTCAAGGTTTATTTGAATTTACTTTTTACAGCCAATGAGTTTCAATGGTTGTATTTTTGTTCTTTATTCGGCCGTAGTACACGAAAGAAATTGATTCAAATTGGTGCATTAAAGTTGACTTACGATCCAATTACAAAGGAAAGTACTCTGATGCGTCAGGCCTATTCATTGGTATTTGCAAAACGCTCAGTACATCTACAAATGTAACCTATGATACGACATTATTTCTGAAAAGAATAACATATGACCTAAAATGGAGCGCTAGTAATCTAATTCCTATTTTTAACCATATCTTTTTTTCCGCTTCACACAAAAATAGTGTATAGCACCAAATAGAGGGCTGGTAATCTCTGTCCTATCTTTAACCATATTTTTTTCCGCTTCACCCCAAAATAGCATATAGCACCAAATGGAGGGTTGGTAATCTCTGTCCTATCTTTAACCATATCTTTTTTCCCGCCTCACCCCAAAATAGCATATATCACGAAATTGAGGTCTGGTAATCTCTGTCCTATCTTTAACCATATCTTTTTTCCCGCCTCACCCCAAAATAGCATATAGCACCAAATAGAGGGCTGGTAATCTCTGTCCTATCTTTAACCATATCTTTTTCTTTCCGCCTCACCCCAAAATAGCATATAGCACCAAATGGAGGGTTGGTAATCTCTGTCCTATCTTTAACCATATCTTTTTCCCGCCTTAGCATATATCACGAAATTGAGGTCTGGTAATCCCCTAAATTTAACCATATAGCACACAAATGGAGGGTTGGTAATCTCTGTCCTATCTTTAACCATATCTTTTTTTCCGCCTCACCCCAAAATAGCATATATCACGAAATGGAGGGTTGGTAATCTCTGTCCCATCTTTAACCATATCTTTTTTCGCCTCACCCCAAAATAGCATATATCTTTCTTCCCTATCTTTAACCATATCTTTTTTCCCGCCTCACCCCAAAAATATCATATAGCACCAAATAGAGGGCTGGTAATCTCTGTCCTATCTTTAACCATATCTTTTTCTTTCCGCCTCACCCCAAAATAGCATATAGCACCAAATGGAGGGTTGGTAATCTCTGTCCTATCTTTAACCATATCTTTTTTCCCGCCTCGCCCCAAAATAGCATATATCACGAAATTGAGGTCTGGTAATCTCTGTCCTATCTTTAACCATATCTTTTTTCCCGCCTCACCCCAAAATATCATATAGCACCAAATAGAGGGCTGGTAATCTCTGTCCTATCTTTAACCATATATTATTCTTTCCGCCTCACCCCAAAATAGCATATAGCACCAAATGGAGGGTTGGTAATCTCTGTCCTATCTTTAACCATATCCTTTTTCCCGCCTCGCCCCAAAATAGCATATATCACGAAATTGAGGTCTGGTAATCTCTGTCCTATCTTTAACCATATCTTTTTTCCCCGCCTCACCCCAAAATATCATATAGCACCTAATGGAGGGCTGGTAATCTCTCTCATATCTTTATCTTTTATTTCTCCTCCCAATGGTATATGAACTAAAAAGAGGGGTTGGTAATTTCTCTTCTATCTTTAACTTAGCCAGCAGTCACCATAATATCACAATTACTGGTGAGTGATGAAAAGAATAACAGTATTTAAAAATTAATTCCCGAGAATTATTTACAATTACCTAGTGTACGACTAGCTCTTCCTGTTAAGGTTGATAAGCCGTAAAAAAAGAAATGTATCAACTCCTGCTTCTTCATGAAGACATTTTATATTGTCCACTTTTGATATGTAAAAAAAGCAATGTGTCGCATACCAATATATCACAACAGAAAGTAAAAATAAAATGGGACTCGCCATCGATGTTCTCAAAATCCGCTTAATATGGGCCTTCAACCCTGATTTTCAAATGTTCAAATTATCTGTCAAACTAAAGAGATTACTGAGTTGGTCTCATCTCATTTGGGATTGTAAGGGATTTAATCAACCCTGGGATCAATCACATCTTGTTTATTTACACTATTTACATTGTTCGGACTGTTGACCTCATCTTTATTGTCCTATTCACGACGTTTCGGTCTTCATCAGGATTTGTCTATATTTTTGAGATGAGGTAGTGTAACTATTTAGACTATTTACATTGTTCGGATTGTTGTCTTCACTTTTATTGCAATATTCACGACATTTCGGCTGTTGTACGCCCCGGCCTTCTTAAGGTGATATATTGAAATTTCGAACTGAACCCTTTATTAAATCCAAGGGGGTATTATTTTGTTTTCTTACTTTTGGATATAGTAAATATTTTATAGGCTTGTGTTCTTTTTTCCTATTATTTTTCATTTAATTGTAATCATGGCTTCTTTAACCAAAATAATACCTCATAAATATAGCCTAGGCTGTACCATTTCCTAATAATTTTACCAATTTTACTAATTAGTAATTTTTTTTCTTGATCTGCTGAAATTAGGGTACGTCTTATGACACCCGTGCGTCTTATATACTGTCAAATACGGTACATATTTGTTGTTTATTTAGTATACTGTCAGTTCATGCATTATTAACTTTTCGGAGATTCTTGGAAATGTAATAGCTTATACTATTTTTCACCCAATAAAAATCCCAAGAGTCACCCAAGTTAGAGGGTTACTAAATGAGGTTGTTGTAAGGGTATAAGTGGAGGGATTAAGAAGTGCGTATTATGAGGATATGTAGGATGGATAACAATGGGATACGAAGAGATTGAGGATCAATCGACTCAGTACACGTGGCATGGCGAATTCTAGCTGTGAAGATCTGAACTGGTGGAACTAAGGAATGTAGCCCATCAGAACACTTGCCCTGGAAATAGTGATAGAGTAGCAAGAATCTGGTAATGTTTCGTCTGTGGGAATGGGTTTTTTTTTGGGCGGGGGTGCGGAATAATTCACTGACCACAAGGCAGTGTAAACACTTTTGAACTTTGTCAAAGCTGAAAAGTGATGATCGGACAGCTTCAGTCTCAGAATAGCAATGGAAACGAGTGGAATTAAAAGTTAAAAGTGTGTGTGTGTGTGTGTGTGTGTGTGTGTGTGTGTGTGTGTGTGTGAAAGAGAAATGGAAAGAGAGAGATTGAAAATGAAAAATATGACTAAAATGTGAAGCTAAAAGAAAGACACAAAGAAATAGAAAAGAAACTACCATATAGATAGATAGATACATAGATAGATATACATAACGTTTAGCTAGCTAGATAGAGAGAGAGAGAGAGAGAGATAGACAGACAGACAGAGAGACAGATATGTATTATGTTCAGATAAATAGACATGCATTAGATAGATAGATAGATAGATAGATAGATAGATAGATAGATAGATAGAAATGCATTATTTCCAGATAGAAAGATAGCTAGATATGCATTATGTTCAGATAGATAGTCTTATACGTATATACGTGTGCAGATGAGAAAGAAAGAACGAAAGAAAAGAAGTTAATGTAGACTGAAATAAAGAAAAAAAAATCGGCTGTGATTTATGCAGACATTAAAACCAAAATGAAAGGAAGACATTTTCGAAAGAGACACACCGACTGCAAAGATATTTATCGTGTTTATCTTTCTCCTCAAATCCTCGGAACGATTGAGCCGCGTAAATACCTTCAAATGTTGATGGTTGGTTATCGATACAATTACATTAGTAATTCCTTTTTTAAAATCATAAACAATACCCATTTTTTGTTCCACTCCTTCTGAAAGTCATCTTATTGGTAGAAGATAAAGGATAGAGAGAGAAAAAGCAAAAATTATTTTTATATAAATTGATCTCAAAGTAGCCAAACGTTAAATTGGTGTCAGTTTAAACTACATCGTCTTTCATTCATATACTGTAGCCATTTATTTTTTTAGGGTACCTCGAGGCAGTGTGATGGTTCGCAAGCGTGTCTCGCTAGAGCAATCACGACTGAGTAGAGAGTTCGATCCTCACTGTGCGCCCCCGTACCTTCGGCCTTGTGCCACATCTAAGCTACGCTTGGAAAATCAATCCACGGCACCTCGGCGTGGTGTAATGGTTAGTAAGCTTGTCTTGCTATGTCAGTTACGACTGAAAAGTGAGTTCGATCCTCACTGGATGCCCCATGCTTTCGGCCTTGTGCCACATCTAAGCTACGTTTGGAAAATCTGTAGTCATTTTTATTTAAATTTCCTATCTTCTTGATTTAGGATGAAAACCTGGAAAATTTCCATACTATTTTAATGAAATTTTCACAATCAATTGTTAGGTCTGATGCTAGGAAAGTTGGTTCACTGTGTCGTGCTAGAGAATTTTCTCACCAGTATCTACCTTACATATTTATAAGTCTGACATTCATCCTAGCTTTGTAAATTGCTAATGCAATATAGTTAGAGATTCTTGATAAAATCCAAAGAAGAATCTGCAATATTATTAGTCATCGTACCTGGAATTTCGGCTTCAGTCACTTTCCCACCGCCATAACGTAGATTCTCGGTGTCTTTTTGATAAATACTTCAAAGTGATGAGCTTTTCTCTATGGTACCTAGACTTTATGAATTTAAGCGAACTACTAAAATGGCAGCAAGGTTTTTAAAGTTTGGTTTGGTTTGTTGTGTTATCAACCTCAATGGGTTATTTAATGCCGACAAAGTTTTTATTGCTGGTAATATTTTCTTATGTCAAAAATCTATTTCTGGTAATAATGTTTCCTTCACAAATGTATTGCTGGTAATATTTTTTCAAAAACGTATTGTTGGTAATATTATTTTTTCAAAAATGTATTGCTGATAATAATTTATTTTCTTCAAACATTTATTATTGATAATAATTTTTTTTTACAAAGTATTCCTGGTATTAAAACCCATTTTTACCCCGGTTTAGGGGTTAACTATTTGCACATAGGTGGGACCCTAACAGGGGCTACCACCCCGTGTCAGGTAGGACCTGGGAACACCAGCAATTAAGAGGTGGTTCCACGCTCCTCAAAACCTCCTGATTAGAGGCCTTGCTGCTGGACGTAGTTTATCGTCTTACCCACGACACGGATGCAGTTTATCATCATACCCAGGACGGGTTTTTAAAGTTGAAATGGCTACATGTAACCGTAAGTCCTATGCTAACAGTTCCTTCCGTTGCACTTCTCATTTGTGAAACTCTCTTCCAGCTTCGTACTTCCTAATCAACTTTCATATTCATAATGCCAATTGTTATATTCTGTCTTCTTTTGAAACCTGCATAGTATTGTTCAGGTTATCGCAAACATTTTTGTCGATATTTACAAACTCTACGTTTCATTCAATTTCACAAACCAATCGATAAAATTTGAGTAAGCTGATTTGTTTGGAAAAATACTTTGACAAAAAACCCTACTTCACGGAAAAATAATTTCTTCAATTTATTTTAATTTTATAAAACTTCATGGTAAAAATATTTTTTAATAAAATTTATTCTTTTCCTTCTTTTTTTTTCTTTTTAACAGCGAAGGATTCTTAGGATTTCTTACTCGTGAGCATGAAACATACAACTAACCATGCTTAAGTATTTCTTTCTGGGGCCCAAATCCAACGTTTTGAAGCATTGGTCCTTGTGATTGGTTTATAGTTCTCGCAAACCCAGGGCAAACTGAAAACTGGATTCTTGTTAATAAAAATTGGTGTTTGCAAAGTTACGAAAACAGCTAAAAAGTAGTCAAAATTGAGTTGTTTTCGCTCGAAAATCACAGCATTTTATATAAACAGGGTGGTCTGAAAGTCTTGACGCTCCCACTAAAAATTAATGAGACCAATAGAAGAACAAGTAATACAAAGGGCATGTATTGGATTCAGTTCATTCACTTTCATTGACGCTGTCACACATCAGGAAGGACTGTGTGAACACCATCATTTTCGTGGCACAAAATTATGCGGTGTCATGTCTTGTATGATATTTTATGAAATTGTGCTTTCTTGATTCTTGCAAAGGCTCTCCGAACGGCGTCCTTTAATTGATGGGTATTCTCGTATCGTTGATGTGAAACTCGCTCCTCGATAATAGCCCAGAGAACGTTGAAAAAAAAATATTATGTAGGAGTGACAACACTCTCGGGCCACCCTGTAGATTATCTAAAACTAAATAACTCCCTTGCGTCTTAGTGACTTTATTGCCTTGCTTATGAGGTGGAGATAGATAAAAGCAATAAAAAAGCACCATTTTGACCAGACGACAGGAAGGTGTGGGTTAAACAACTAAAATAAATCACTGAATGAAATTTCTTCCTTTACGGAATAGGACACGAAAACTATTTATTCTTATCCTCCTCGGGTCAGTTTAAACTGACAATTTTTATTTTCAATATGTTATGACCATTCTGCTTAAAGTTCGAATTTTTTTTATTCTAATTCAAAACTTGGAAATTTTCCAACATATTTCAGTAATGTTTTCAATTTTCAAAACTATTAGTTATAATTATAGTTTAAATATATTATGGGTACGGAAAGAAAGCGCTGGTGTCAGATTAAATGCAAGGAGGATATATTTAGACAATTTACATTGTCCTCATCTTTGTCGCCATATTTATTACAACGTTTCGGCCGTTGTATGTTGGAATGTTGAACTGAAACCTTTATTTTGCTCACTGGGGTAGACTGTTCGAGTTCCACGTGTCAATGTTTTAATGGATGTCAGTTGTCAGTTACCTCCTGTTAATCCCCCTCTCCAAGTTCTCCACTGCCTTAGCCGGGTATTGAACTCACACTCTTTGGATCATGTCACTGGATCTAAATAACACCTTTATCCACTGTCCTTGAGGAGATCCGTGTATGAATGTCATGGGTATTATAAACCTAATGTCTTCAGCAACTATTTTTTACCATTGCAATTTTTACTGTTATTACATGTTTTTTTACCAAAGCTCATATTGCAATTTTTGTTGTTGTTATCGCTTTTCTCTGGCACTCCTTATTACTGGTTCCCATATTGTATTCATTTCTATGCTTGGTCGGCTCAGGAGATTTTTGTGGCCTAACATATGTGCTGATTCCTTAAGTTTACGAATTTTCCAATGGTGTTCTTTGTCTATGATCTCAACCTGATCCCACAGAGGGCGATGATCTCACTTTTCTCTCCATATGTGGTCAACCAAGCCTGATTTTTCCACTTCCCCTCGTGTTACAACTTTCTGGTACAACGGCCGAAACGTTGTAATAGATATGGTGACAAAGATGAGGACAATAGTCCCAATAATGTAAATAATCTACATAATACCTCATGTCAGAAATATAGACAGATACTAAAGGGCCGAAACATTGTAATAAATATGGCGACAAAGATGAGGACAATAGTCCAAATAATGTAAATAATGTACATAATACCTCATCTCAGAAATATAGAGAGATACTGAAAGGCCGAAAAGTTGTAATAAATATGGCGACAAAGATGAAGACAATAGTCCCAATAATGTAAATAATCTCAGAATTATAGGCGGATATATTTAGATGTCAATTAATAACAAATAAATAAAACTACAATCATAGATTTAATGAAATACTTAGTTCTTCTCTCCAGACATTCAACGTGTCATATTAACTGGTATTCTAAATTCTGACATCTCGATTTTGAATTCTCATTCTTAATCTCCGATAGTTTAGTTTATCTACACGTTCTTATTCTATATATCATTCTTTTTATCCCACTTAAGAAGATATGTTTATTTGTGTGTATTCTTATTTCAGTAAATATGCATCGAACTTCATTTGCCCTTAGCAAATGTGGTAGATTTTGAAGACGGCTAAGAAACACGCATCAACAACTGCACTTCTCTTGACTTTTAATCAAAGACAGGTAATATATACACTACATGACAAAAGTTTGAAGTCACCTCCTGAATTAGCATGGAATAAACTTGACAGAAGAGTCAAAAAAGAAAAAAATGAAAAAGAGCTTTTTGAGTCTTTGAAAAAAGAATGGAATCAATTATCAAACTTATACTTTGAGAAAATTTTGCAACAAATGCCAAAAATTTGTGCTGCAGTAATCAAGGCTAAAGGAGGATATTTTGACGAGGGCAAAATTTATGATTATTTTTTTTTCTTTTTGTCATAATAAAATTTCTAATCAAAAATCATGTCTCACTTATTTTTTTAACCATGTATAACAATTTTCTTTAATTAAAATACAAATCAATTACTTTTTGGGTGAATTTAAAAATTATCAGGGATGGCCTCAAACTTTTGAACTGCAGTACACACACACACACACACACACACACACACACACACATACATATATATATATATATATATATATATATATATATATTCATATATACATAAGTGTGTGTGTGTGTGTGTATGCGTGTGCGTGTTGGGGGGGCATGCGTGCGTGCGTGCGTGTGTGTGTGTGAGAAGCAAAAAACGTAGAATTTTTGAGGTGGGTGGTGGATTTGCTGGATTTTGTTTGGTGGCATATCAGGTTCTATGGGTTATTTTTTACTTTAGATATTTTGTACTTTCAGGGTAAAGATATGTTTAGATATATAGTTAAAATGTATTGTTGGTATTTCTTGTAAATATATTACTAGTAATTTCATTACAAAATGTATTGTTCTTTTTATAAAAAATATATTTTTATGCATTTTTTAGGGTTGAACTGATTTTCATTTTATTATAAAAATGTCTTCTTGGTCATTTTATTATAAGAAATATACTGTGTATTTTTGTTTGGGGATTCACTATTTGCCCATAACTGGGACCCGGACTGGTGCTACCACCGCAGGTCAGGGTGAACCTGAGAGCAACGACAATTAAGAGGTGGTTCCACGCTCCTGTAAACCTTCCGATCGGAGTCCTTGCGGCCAAATGTAGTTTTTCGCCACACCCAGAACGTTTTTTTTTGGGGGGGGCTTCCAAAACGTGATTAGAATTTATAACATATACCTGTTCTGAAAGGTAACATTTCATCGCGTTTCTCGATACAATTTCTTGCATCGATTGTGAAATTTCAATATTTTTATGTTGAAAGTGGAAATGGCCGAAAAAATCACACACGCGTGTACGCAGACAAACACACACGTGCTACACACACGTGCTACACACATACATACACACACACGCACACACGCATATATACACACACACACACATCTATGCATTTCAGCAGCAATCTCTCTTTAAAAATATTTTGTTAAACAGAACTGACAACGTACTTTATTATGGAGAAATATAAGAAGCTTGACAAAAGTACCTTGTCAGTCTTGTTTAACTACACAGACACAGACACACACACACACACACACACACACACACACATGAGACACACACACACACACACATACATATATATATATATATATATATATATATATATATATATATATATATATATATATATATATATATATATATATAACCGGATGTCTAGCCAGACTGAAGAGCTGTGAAACAGCGAAACAGTCTGTCTGTGGATGACTTTATATTGGCCCCTGAAAAAATTAATTTCAGTTGAGCTCTCTGGGGAGGAGGTGTGGGTTTGTAAACAGTGACTATTATGGCTGATATAGCGAGACTCTTCGGCAATAAGCGAATTGAGTCACTGGCGGTCACTGTGTGTTTTATCTAAAAATAAATACGCTAAAATTCTCCTTCATCCGTGCGCCGACGGCTTTGTGGTAGAATCTCCAACTGACACCAATTCAGTCGGGTTTCGATCCTAGCTAGAGGCAACCAGATGTCTAGCCACACTGAAGAGCTGCGAAACTGTCTGTCTATGGATTACTATATATTTATATATATATATATATAAAGTGGAACATTGAAGTCAACACTTAGAGGCGGTAGTCTGTTTCATGCTAGATGCAATCATCAGGCGACGAGTGCTGTTATTTTTCTCGGTCACGGGTCAGTGGTGCATTGTGGGTAATCTATTTGGGCGGTTATTTTACCGGAAGTCGTTTATTTGTTTATCTGGGTTAAATTATTTTGCTTGTCATTAAAATAAATAAAATAACCGCCAAAATAGATTACTGAGCCGTATATATAAATAGCCGAGAAAAATAACAGCAATCGTGGCCTGATGATTGCATCTAGCATGAAACAGACTGTCGCCTCTAAGTGTTGACTTCAATGTTCACTTTTATATTTACACACGCTCTATCTCCGATATTGAGCACGTTATCCCATAAATATAGCACACCTTAAGACTATATTTCTTCATATATATATATATATGAAGTAGTAGCCTCTGTTTGTTTGTTTATTATCGAACCCCTACTTGAAGATAGACACCGATAACCATATATATTCTGATACTACATTACCCAGGGTACTTGGATAAGTATATTTCATTTTGCTCAAAGGGGGTCACCAGGGGTGGAGGGGAGTTGGTTGAAGCCCCCCCCCCGCCCCCGATTTTTTCCCCTTTGATTGAAATTAACTTTAAATTTAAACAAGAGAATGACTCCTATCTAAAATATAGGAGAAAGCCAGAAGATGGAGGTCACGCCGGCAAGATCATTGAGTAATAGTGAAATGCATCATTTTTCTCCACAAATTATAACAATGATTTAAAATTAATCATCGTTTTCTTGCAAAAAAAGTGTGACACGCAGAAACGCGCAGGTAATTCGGCTAGTATATATATAGAATTAATACTTGTAAAAAGTTTGTCCCTTAGTTGATTGATGTTACCTTCAACATCCCGACTCCAGTGTTTCGTAGACGCACCCGTCCGTCTACTCGTCAGGAGGTATCACCAATTAATTGTTTATACTTCTCGTTTTTTTCATATGCACTTAAATATGTATGTGTGTTTACCTACGATAATTTGCTATAAAAGAGAATACGTGATGAAAAAAAAATAACCAAACATAATAAAAACAAAAAGCTTATCGTCAAATCCTTTTTTGTTTTTATTAAGAGGACCGTCCTGGGTATGACGATAAACTACTTCCGCGTTCAGGGTAAGACGATAAACTACGTCCAGCAGCAAGACCTCTGATCAGGAGATTTTGAGGAGCGTCGTACCACCTCTCAATTGCTGGTGTTCCCAGGTCCGCCCTGACCCGGGGTTGTAGCAACTGTTAGGGTCCCAGCTATGGGCAAATAGTTAACACCCAAACTTGTGTAAAAATAGTTTTTAATACCAGAAATACTTTGTAATAAAAAAGAAGTTATTACCAACAATAATTTTTGAAGGAAAAATTATTATCAGCAATACTTAATACTAGAAGGAACAGAATCCCCAATATTCACTACATGACAAGAGAAATTTACAGTGAAACATATATTGTTAGAGTTTGTAGATTTTGATCTAGTGCGAACAAAATATTACCAAGTGAGTAATTTAAAAAAAAAATACTTTTTACGAAAATAAAACCATTCAAAATTGTAAATTTCTTAAAAGAAGTTGGATCTTTTTCAAAAATATGATTAATTGAAAAATGGTTCAAATATATATGTATACATACCCACCTTTTTTTACCAAACTATCACTATGAATCTATTTCAAAAATTTTGTTGGCATTAAATGACCCACTGAGGTTGATATGCCATAAAACAAAACAACAATCCAATTTATTAAGAGGAAAGACCAAAGGAACTTTGGACGAAATTTTTTTTTTATCCTTTTTAGGACATTGGAAATCTTTAAAAAACTTCTTTTTTTTTTTTCTGGTATCAACGCGAGGCTGTAAATGTGTACGGAAAAACTTCAGCGTCTTTTTGTCATACAAAACACATCGATCTGGAAATTCTTCCAAAAATCAGATAATTGTCAGATTTTTAATGAAAATTTCAGAACTCATTCACAAATGAATTAAATTATTTTTTTAACATTTCTTTTGTAGAAAATCTCTGTAAAAATTAGTTTTTACTTTTTTCAATTCCCCAAATTCATTTAAGTTTATCAAATTTCGAGAAATTATTTCTTGTATCGCCTTATGAGGATTCTGTTTTGTTGAGAAATCTATCAATAAATTAATTAATTTATAAATATTATAGATAAGCTGTAAAAAGATTCCAATCAGATTAAATTCGATTTGAAATACAGCAAAATATTTGCTTGTTGGGAATATTAAGTTTAATCTATTAGCTTGGAATTAAAACTAAAATGAAAGCATCAAGAAAGATTTATCATTTTAAAATGTATTTTAAACTTGGGTATCATTTTTTAGAGGTATCTGTATATATATATATATATATATATATATATATATATATATATATATATATATGTAAAAGAAATTACACATTTTCACACGTATTTTTATGGATGATGTCTTTTTATTTGTGCCGATCGCAAAAGGATATTAATATAAACAAATAATGGCTCAGTTTGTAAAAGAGAAGTTATTTCTCGCCAATTGATTGATCCTTTCACAAGAAACGTACTTTCTAATATTAGAATGTGAATTCTAAGGGAAATTAACAAGACTTCATCAGACCGCCATATACAAAGCTGGTTGATAGATTAGTTAACTATAGCAGCTAAAGCAAAAGGCTTTTTTCTTGATGCACAAAATGTCGTCTGGAAAAAAGATGATGGCTCTTCTTTCAATTTCTATTTCTACTATTTTGTTTCTTTTTTTTGTTTTTCATTATAATTTATTCCATTCTTTCTTCCCTTTTGTTCTCTTTCCATCGAAGTTTCTTTTCGCACTTTTCTTTTCCATCATTTTCTGTTCTTTGCTATCTTCTCTTATTGCCACATTTTCTTCCATTTTTATTAATTTGCTATCTTCATCTCTTACTTCCTTTCATCTTGTTAAGTTGCAGGGTACCGCCTCTTGTTTCGGCATAGCACTTTTGTTGTTGTTGTTCGTCTTCGTTTTCTTCTTCTTTTCTTCGTCTTTTTTTCGACTTCTTTTCTTCTTCTTCTTCTTTGTTTTCTTCTTCGTCTTCTTTTCTTCTTCGTCTTCTTTTTATTTTCTCATACGTTTGGTCCACGTTATCTTTTCTTTTTTTTTCGTCTTCTTTTTTTCTTCTTCTTCGTTTTCTTCTTCTTTTTCTTTTCTTTGTCTTCTTTTCTTCTTCGATTTTTTCTTTTCTTCTTCTTCGTTTTCTTCTTTTCCTCGTCTCCTTTTCTTCTTTGTTTTCTTCTTTTTTTTGTTCGTCTTCTTTTCGTTTCTTTTTAATCACCCTTCCCTCTTTTGTATCAACTTACTCTTTCTTTATGAGTTTGCTTCATCTCATTCTTTCTTCCTTTCATTTTTTTTAAATAAACCGCCATTTCTTTCTCAATACCACATTTTTCCTTCTGCCATTTTCTTATCATTGTCCTTCCTTCTTTTTGTCATTTTTTTATCCATTCATTCTTTTTACTTCTATTCTGTCTTTTTTATTCGTCATTTCTGCTTTGCCTTTTTCTTTCTATTCTTTCCCCATTCAGGATTATTGAAAAAATCTGCCACACTTCCCTTAAGGAAACAGACATTCCTAATTGTTTGCTCAATGTGATATTTCTATCAAGTATCCTTCCTCGGCCTATTCCTAGATAACAGCCTCGCACCCTTTCACCTTTTGTGCAACACTCACGCAACGGTCTCAGTCACGTGATCTGCTTTTACTTCCATTCTCTTAACTGTTAGCGCCTGTATTATTAGCGTCATTTTCTTTTTCTTTTTTTTCTTCCAATGAACTTTGGATACATAAAGGGACTTTTTTGCAACCCGTTGTCATCCTTTGTTTCTGACTAAATCATTCCCGATTTTATTTTTAGATTTGTCTTTCTTGTTCGTGATAGAGATTACTGGATAATATCAATACGCCAGGTTAATACTCATCAAAATTATCAGCTAATACCGATAGTAAAAAAAAGTTTTCCAGGATACTTGTAAAATCACAAAGCATTCTTACTGTCATAAAGTGATATTTAATAAGGAAAACTTATCCTTTTTGAACTTTTAACGGTAGTCTTCTTTTTTATGTTCCGTATCCACCCAGGGCGTAGGCGATCATGGCCCTCCACAACATCCTGTCCCTTGTGGCTTTTAATGAATTTTGTCTGTTTTTAATTTATCCTAAGCCCTGTTTATTGAATGTTATGCGTTGTTTTCCTCTGTTCTTCTTGCTCTTTATCTGTCCCATGTGTATCAGATTTTCCAAGCCGTCCTTTCTCATTATGTGCCCCCAAGACCTCAACTGTCTCTTCCTGATGTTGAGTATTAGTTTCCTTTTTGTTTCCATTTTCTCCAAAACTTCGTTGATTCTCATATGTTCAGTCCACGTTATCCTCAGCATCCTTCTGTAGAACCACATTTCTGTTTCTTCTAGTCTCCTCTTCATCTTTGAAGAGATCGTCCAGCACTGTCATACAGGAGAACAGATATCACGTAGAACTTTAATTTTCTTTTCCTTGTTTCTAGCAAAATGTTTCTATTTCTTAGTAATCTGCTTAGTTTTTAGAATGCTTCCTTGGCAATTTGGAATACGTCTTCAGATTTCAGTGCCACACATTCCGTCCTCCGTTAAAACACTTCCTAGATTTTTAAATTTCTGCACTTCAATTTGCAATACTTACACCCCTTTTTATTTGTATATATCTGCTGAACTCATTTTCTATTTATGCACAGGCCGTTTGCTTCTAGTATACGTCCTTCATTGTTCTAATATCTTTCCCAAATATATCAAGGTTGTTGAGCAGCTCCAATAGATACATGTGGCGTACTCTACAGAACATCTAACAGAAAAAAATGATAATATTTCAATATTATATGATTCTTTAAAGAGAGAGAAAGAAAAAGAAAGTGAGAGGAACGAGGAAAGATATCAGAGGGAGGGGGGAGAAGGAGAGAGAGATGGAGAAGAAGTGAGAATGGAAGAAGAGGAGAGACAGGAGGGAGCAGAGAGAGAATAGAGAGAGAGGATAGGGGAGAGATAGATAGAAAAGAGAGATGCGAGAGAGAGGGGGAAGAAAAGAGAAGAGAGATAAAAAGAGGGAGAGAGAGAGAGTTGTCAAATTGGTTTATTTTAGAAAAGTGTATTTGAAAATGGATTGTGCAATAATCGGTTGCTATGACAAATATTTTGAGCGTAAAAGAATTGTAAGAAATTGACAACAGTAAAAATAAAAAAATAGTGAAAACATTTCAGAAACGAAGTCGATGTGTTTATTGCAACTTAATATTTTTTTTAATTTTTTTTTTTTTAACCTTAGAAAATTGGGGAATAAAAAGAGGAAATTATTTTATATCACGTAGAAAGAGAAAAAGAGTAAAGAATTTTTATATAGTTTTCGAACAAAACTTTCTCAGAATTGGCGAGGTTGGTGTACATTTGAATTAAAAATGTACACAATAACCCTAGCCGAGTTCAAATTCTGTAAAATTCATTAATGTCATTTATTCGCAAATACCTTTAGGAAAGGTATGAATTCATCTCTCTATCTCCTTCTAACTATGAGTTAAAGAGTAGAGCAGACTGCATTCTTTTTACCTTGGTTGGTAATCAGTCTAGGAGAAAGAAAACACCGAATTTAAAGCCTGATTTGTGTCTAGTGGAAGAATTTGGAGCTTGTTCTTTTTGGGGTAATTTGCAGTTTAAACTTCGCGCTCAGTTTCTAATAAAAAAATTCAGAATTGTTACATTTAGGTGCATTAAATATTTAATTCGAAAATAACAAAGAAATTTTGCTAAAAAACCTACTGTCTTCGAGTTATCGACAATAAAATTCGGAGTCTTTCGCGACCATTCGCGTCGAATATGTCTGCCATATTACTGACGTTGTTTACATACGTTTGCCTCGGAGTGATCATGCGCAGAAGTTACTTAGTTAACGGTCTTTTCACTGATCTTTTTCGTCTCAATTACTGCACAAGGGTTAGGGTTAGGGTTACGTTTTTTGATAAATTTGTTTAAGTTATCTAGAAAAGCAATGATGAATTAAATAATAAAACAAATAATAATTAAATAAATAATAAAACAAATTGTAATACTAACGAAATCTTATTTCAAAGTATTTTATTATTAAAATCATGCTTCAAAATTTAATAAAAAGTAAAATTGAACCATACATTTTTTCTTGTTATTATTATTTCCTTTCTAACATTTATTTTATTTTGTAAATAATCATGCTCCCTTTAAATTATGTGCATTGTTTGCGCATTGCGTGCACATTAATCAAGACAAGTGACGCTTTGGCACATGACTACTCAAGGCAGACGTATGTAAACAACGCTAATAATGGCTGCCGTGCAGTAACCGCGACGCGAATGAGCCCGAACTTTTATTGTGGATAACTCCAAAACGGTAGATTTTAGCAAAATTTCTTTGTTATTTTCGAATTAAGCATGTAAATTTACACCTAGATGTAACTATTCGGGAAATTTTTATTAAAAACTGAGCGCAGGGCTTAAACTTCAAATTACCCTTTTTTTTAAATTAAAAAACTGAGGGAATATTTCCGATAGTAGATTTTAGAGAGAAACGTTTTGCCACCAGAAAAATACAGAAACAAAATCAACATTGCCTCGATTTCACAACACTTATTTTTTCCATGATCTGTGTACCTTCAGGATCTGTCTCTCTACATCCTTTGTACCCCTTAGCAGCGTTTCTCCCTTTGCAAAGCCTCCAGACTTCGGTATCGCCATTAATTCAATCAACAACTTGATATGCCCTGTGAAAATCAAGTTCTCCAAGCCCCACTTCTTCATTGAATGCCCAAGAATTTACAACTGTCTCTTTCTGATTCCGTGTATAAGGATTCTTTTTTGTTTACATTTTCCAAGACTTACTCGTTGCTTATTGACGCTGTCTATGAAATTCTTAGTATCCATCTTTAGAAACACATTTATTCTATTTCTCGATTCCTCTTCATGCGTCGGGTGATAGTCCAGCAGCATTCACTGTCATGCATCAGGACTGTTATTACATAGCAATTCAGAACTCTTTCCTTTGTTTCTAATGAAATGTTTCTATTTCTGTTTCTTAATACTTTGCTTAGTTTTTGGAAGGCTTCTTTTATTTTCCCAACGTACCTTCGGATGTTAGCGCCGCACTCTCCGTCCTCTTTCCCAGATATTTAAATTTTTATACTTCTTTGATTCTGATATCTCTAATATGTAATTTGCATGTTGGGCTCTTCCTTTTGCTGACAACTATGCATTCTGTATTCTTGCAATTCATCGTTCGCGATCATGGCTTGACATGATATTCTGTTTTTATATCTCTTTGTCTTTTTATTATCTTTCCTGACCATTGTTCCGCCATCCATTTACTTACGCTCGTTAGGTAAGTTATGTGTTGTTTTCCTTTATCTCGCTTGCTTTCAATCAGACTTGTGAATGTCATATTTTCCAATCCCTTTTTCTTCATTATGTGTCATAGAGATTTCAAGTGTCTCTTCTTGATGTTATGTATAAACGTCGTTTTTGCCTTAATTTTTTTCTCAAATTTCCTCATTGTTCACATGTTCCATCTTCTCAGCATCCTTCTTTAGAATTACATTTCTGTCGCATCAAGTCTCTTCTTCATCTTTGAGGAGATTGTCCAGCATTCACTGTCATATAAAAGAACTGATATTGCATAGCAGTTCAGAAATCTTTCCTTTGTTTCTAAAGATATTTTAAAAACAATATGCAACGAATTGCTTAAAAGTAGAGCGTTTATTGCAGTCATTGGGTTATGGTTAAATAGATGGTATTATATTCATATTTTCCTTGATGCTTAACTTACAATCTGTCGGTGACTTGTCTAATATTATGCACGCTAATGAAAGCGACAACATGAAAAAGAAAATTGAATTTATAACTTTTCAGATACCAGTGGCAGAACAATAACACGATACAATCTAAATTCGAATTTTATACACACACACACTTCGCCAGGTAAGATACATTCACGACTTGAAATATTTGAAACAAAAAGTTTAAATGAACATTTCATTCATAAATTGGCTTGTTATAGTTAATGAAAGTTTTACAAATAGATGCCAACTTGTTGAAGGCCAAGTAAAATGCAAAATTCAAACACTTTTCTGCACTATATATGACGATATTCCTAAACAGGACCAGTTTGATATGAAAATCAAAACAATCCTTGAATAAAAAAAAAACTAATGAAGGACAGTTAATTAATGAAATATATATTTTTAAAATGAATATACAAATTAGTTAAACGTGAAGAGTGATAACACCTAGAACTAGAAAATATATAAAACAGATATTGAACCCCTAGTGTATAAATTACTATTTTTGAGTAATTTGACGTCTTCTTATTATCTCTCAGTTGCGTCTCTGTCTTTGGGTAGAGTGCGCTCAGGGGCTTCCCCATCAAAGGACAGAGGGGCAACTAAGAAAATTATACTGTGAGGTACCGGCCCTTGGGAACAGCTGCCCGAGGCCGCGCCTTCTCATTGCACTAGAGAGAAGGATTGGTGCACGCACCGAGGCCAGCGCAACCGACTGTTGCGGGGGCTCGGGGAAATTTTGTTCCTTGCCCGGGTGCACGCGCTTGGTCCCCCCACATTAAACCGACCTTGTGTCACAACCTGATCTCGTAGGGGCTTGATTAAATACAAATTACTCTTTTTGAGCAAATTTACGTTTACTTATCATCTCTCAATTGCGTTTTTGGGTAGTGTGCGCTCGGGGGCTTCTCTGTCAAAGGACAGCGGGGCAACAGAGAAAATTATACTGAGAAGTGCCCAGCCCAGGGGAATAGCTACCCGTGGCCGCGTACTCCCATTGCACCAGAGGGAGGGATCGGTGCACGCACCGAGGCCAGTGCAAACGTCGGTTGCGGGGGCTGAGGGGAATGTTTGTTCCTGTCCAGGACGTATTCGCTCGGGTCCCCACGTAAAAATAGACCTTGTGTCATATCTTATCCAAATACCGCGTATAAATTACTCTTTTTGTGTAATTTCACATCCACTTATCTCTCAATTGCGCCTCTGTCTTTGGGCAGAGTGCATTCAGGGGCGACTCTGTCAATGTGTGTGTGCGGGGGTGGGCAATTTTTGTCCCTTGCTCGGGTGTACGCGCTCGGGTCCCCACTTTTAAAAAGATCTTGTGTCGTAGTGGGGGGAACGAGTAAATACCGCGTACAAATTACTACCAAGAGGATTTGGGGCCTTTTAACCCCAGAATTCGTTGGATAGTTGCGCTCCAATTTTCTCATTTATTCATATAAATTCTGCAATATGGGTTTTACTTAATTAGTAATTCCCTTCTCAAATCGAACCCATAGACCTCGACCGTGCTGATGGAAAGCGACCGGATGGCATTACCATTTTCCCTTTTAAAATGGGGAAGTCGTTGATTTGGGATGCGACCTGTGCGGATACCTTTTCGGCCGGTAATTTGATCAGGTCCGCGGTTGAGCCAGGATCCGTCGCCCGGGACGCAGAGATAAAAAAATAAAAAATAGTTAAATATTCTTCTCTTGCTGATAGATTTTTTTTTACTCCTGTGGCAGTGGAGACTTCAGGGGTTATTGGTCTTCGTTCGATGGCGTTCCTTCGGAGGACTGGCGCGATTGCGTCTCGATTAAGGGACTAACCTCGCGAAACGGATTGGCTCTTGCAGCGTGTCTCACTGGCCATGGTTCGAGGTAATGCTTTCTCCATCATTGCGGCTGGCAGAAGATAAAAAAAAATTGTTTATAGTTACGTTGTTCTGGAATTGTCACCAGTGGTCAACTGAACTTGTTTTGTGTCAATAAATTTATTCATTCTTAATTAGTTATTATGTTTCTCTAACTCTTCAAATGTTGAATGTATAGCTAATCCTAATTTCAATTTTCCAATCGTTACACTAAATTAATTTTATCTTATAAATTGTCCTTTGTTCAGCCAACCATGAAATAAAAATAATTGTGCGGATAATAACTATCCACGTACATCCAATCGTCTTTAAATTAAGTAGCAGCAGAAGAATTCTCGTTGAACTTTTAAAAGGTAAGCGTAAATATTAATTCAATACTTAAATGCAGCGATTAATTTGAGTTCTGTAGTTTATTGCCTATCGCATCCACTCCTCCCTAGCTATTATGATGATGCCCAAACCAAGAGTCTTCCACAAGAGCTAGCTTAAATGCCGTCCGATATAATAAAACGTGCACTGCAATTTTAGATACAAAAGGAAAATAAGAGTTACTCACCTTCAACCATGAAAGTATAATAGCTAGGATAATATAATAATATATATATATAACGTCGCATAATCTAGCAACCCTGAATCTGAGCTCAACGAAAATCCCCTAACTTTTCTATGGCTTTTGAATGAGCTAGGAATCATTGAAATCGGACCAGTGGAAGCGCAGGAGTTGTTTAGACACACACACGGACAAACACACACGCATCCACTGTACTTTATATATATATATATATATATATATATATATATATATATATATATATATATATATATATGTGTGTGTGTGTGTGTGTGTGTGTGTGTGTATATAGGTATGTATGTATAATGTTGTATTTCCAACAATAATCATAAAAACAACACTAAATTCTTACATTGATCATACAACCACCACCCTATCTCATACACTAACTTGGCATTTGTTGAAACTTAGCGTAGTTCGTGCACCCATCAATTATCATATTAAATGGACCCGAAGCCTGTTCACTGAATCGACAGTAACCAGGTCGCTTAAGGGTTACCGAATCCAGTGTAAACAGAACAATCTCTGGCTGCCAGGTGTGAACCGTGCGTCGGGCTAGTCTTACAGAGCCATTTTCTCATCCGGTGCGTCCGCCAAACCAAACATGGGTACGTGTCTCTGTCGGCGTTTCCGGTCCGTCTCACGTTCTCGGAAATGCGTCCGTTTTTTCGACAGCGATCGTCTAGTGGTTCGTTGTGTCCCCCACAGAGGAGTTATTAATTCCCTTCGGGAAGCGTGGTAACTTGTTTCTCACGTGATCCTAAAAGACCCGCCTCCCCCGCTATCGTGAAAGCTAGGCGGAAGATCTCTTCAATGACGAACGACTGCTTCAGAAAATCTGACAGTAATTTATTGAAGGGGGAATATTACACAAACATGCGTCGTCTACACATCGAGGTAACAAAATTGTGATTCGAGTATTCTTGAGGTCTTTTTTCCCGATCGCTTATATTTCTCTCCTTATTGGCTGCTATTGATAATGTAGTAGTAGTAGTAATAGTATCAGTTCCATTTCCACAGCTAGTCTGTAACAGTTGCATTTTTGTGTCTGTGTGTTCGTTTCGTCCACAGGATGTGCGTGCGCACTTGTGTTCGAGAGACGGCAGATTTTCTCAGCATGTCATTCTGAGATCTTTATGGTGACTCCCTTAGACAAATGCTTCACCGGTTTATATAAGCGACCCCCTCTAGCATTGGGCACCCTTTTGCTTCCATTTGATCAAAATTTGCCTAATAATATACAATCAAAATTATTAGTCTTATTCACCGGATAACACGGTTTTTGTCCTTGCGTAGCAACTGATATTTTCTGTTTGCTTACGCCAAGAAAGATATTTCCTTCAAACTTTGCTTTTGTGAGCAGATACGGAAAAGAAATTACAAAACAGCCTACAGAACGCAGCGAAGGAGAGCAAGAAGAAGGGACTAAGCATAAACTACAAGAAGAAAAGAATGCATGGTCATCAGTAAAAGAATGAACCCGAAATGCGATTTTCAGGTCGGGGACACTAAAATCAAGTAGGCGCGGAAATTTAAATATCTGGGAAGTGTTTTGACAGAGGACGTTTAGTGCGACACTGAGTTCTGTAGACGTATTGGAATGGCCAAGGACGCTTTCCAAAAGCTGGGCAGAGTATTGCGAGACAGGAGCATTTTTTGGCAACAAAGAAAAGATTACTAAGCTGTTCTCCTTTACGACAACAAATGTTGGACGGTCTCCTCAAAGATTAAGAAAAGACTCGAGGTGACGGAGATGTGATTCTACAGAAGGATGCTGAGGATATCATGAACCGAGCGTGTGAGCAACGATGAGGTCTTAGATAGGATGTAAACAAGGAGGAAGCTTATGCTTAATATCAGGAAGTGGCAGCTGAAGTTTCTGGGACACGTAATGAGAAAGGAAGGCCTGGAGAATATGATATTCACAGGTCGAATAGAGGACAAAAGAGACAAGAGAAAGAAATGCATGACATACCTTGCGGGCAGCGAGTGGATGACAGAACATAGACTGGAGGAGATAGCAAAAAGACGAAACTTATTGCGAGCTACAAGGGATAGGAGGGCGTGGAGAGCCATGATCGCCTACGTTCTGAAAAGACACGGCACATAAAAAGAAAAGAAAGATCACGATAATATTTCTGAAATGTACTTATTCCTATTGTGAAAAATTGGAAAATGTGAACATTCTCGCTCACGCAGAGTAGGAACAAAACGATTTAGGATTTAAAAAATAGCACTTATTTATTCTAGGATTACTGAAGAGAGACTACAAAAAATTTAGAAGCGAGTAGTTTTTTCGCAATTTATGCTTAACCTGTAAATTACTTTCACAAATCAGCCCCCAAATATTGTCTCCCAACACGTTCTCTTTATAGGATCCTTGGTGGCCTGAACAGTTTAGAAATTCTTGAAACTATCACAAACTTCTCGAAAGTTCTTGAAACTTCTAGAAAATTCTTCTTCGGCGACTCAGCGCTGAATCTGTCGAAAAATAGGTGAATTTTGGAACATCGATGTCCATATCACAAAAGCAAAGTTTGAAAGAAATAATATGAATTTCCTTTGGTTGCTATACATAAGCAATTAGGAAAGAACAATTACAGATGAAAGACAAAAAAATGTCAAAATTCTGCTATCAAAACTATTATTTATGTTTTTTAATCTCACGAATTTCTTTCATCGACTTATTATATCCCCATAATCTCAAGGAGAATGATTCATGTCGCCATCTTGGACTAACGATTTCCGCTGATATGTGGAAGTGGACAGATTGTATTGAATCAACCCCTAAGTCTGCTACTAAGAAAATTGGTTCACTGTGACATTCTAGACGGTTTTTCTTACCATAAACTATCTTTCATATTTGTAAACCTACGATTCGGCCTTACTTTGAATATTGCTGCCACATCTGGTCTGGTATTCCTGCTATATATTTAAAGATTCTTGAAAAAATTCAAAGAATCAACTGCAATATTATTGTTACTGACCTGGTATCTCGGTTTCAATCACTTTGCCATTGCCGTAATCTAACCTCCAGGAAAGTGACTCATTATGCCTTCTTGGATTAAAGATTTCCGCTGACATGAAGTAGAAAGATTATATTGAAGCAATTGCTAGGTCTGTTGCTAAGAAAATTGTTTCCCTGTGACGTTTTAGACGGTTTTTATCACTAGAATCTATCTTTCATATTTGTAAACCTACGATTCGGCTTTACTTTGAATATTGCTGTCACATCTGGTCTGGTGCTCTTGCTATTTATTTAGAGATTCTTGACAAATTCCAAAGAGGAATTTGCAATGATTCTCTCCAGAATCTATCTTACATATTTATAAGTCTACCATTCGTCCTTGCTTTGAATATTGTTGCCACATCTGGTCTGGTGCTCCTGCTATTTAAGAGATTCTTGATAAAATCAAAAGAAGAATCTGTAATGTTATTGGTCTTGACCTGTCATCTCGTCTTTAGACCTTTTTTTCCACCGCCGTAATGTAGCTTCCCTCTGCCTTTTTTATAAATATTTTCATCATAATTGTTCTGATATAATTTCCTCTTTAGTACATGGACTTTATTAATATAAGCGCAGTACTTACTTGATTGGCTGTGAAGTCATTTCTAATACTTATTTGTACTAGTTAAAACCCTGTTAAATCGGGAGTTCAAACCCAGACAATTTCAGATGCTAATTTAATTTACTCTAATACTTTGCGTTTCTCTAGCAGACAACTAGAAAAATGCAGTCATGTTTAGTTCTGGGATGCTAGTAAAATACAAATTAGTTAACTTTGCTATCTAGGCTTTTTTTCCATCAACGTCATAAGTTAATTCCCATTGTCACCTGTTGTAAAATCCATGCATTCATTTGTTACATTTCTCCCTCAAGTAATTGTAATCTACACCACATGGTGAATTACAACAATGAACATTCTCACTCGATCAGCTGCTACGAAAACTGGTTCCCTGTGCCATGCGCTTCAGTTTTCCTCTCCCAGAATCTATCTCACATATTAATTAAGTACACCATTTGTTCTTGCCTTGAATACTACTGCCACATCTGGCCGGTGCTCCTGCTATATATTTAGAGATTCTTGATAAAACACAAAGAAGAATCTGCAATGTTATTGGTCCTGTCCTGGCATCACGGCTTCAGTCACTTTTCTATCGCTGTAATGTAGCTTCCCTGTGCCTTTTCTATAAATACTTCCATGGTAATTGTTCTGTCGAACTTCCCTCTATGGTACCTAGACTTTATGAATTTAAGCGCAGTACTAGACTGGCGGAAAGGTCTCATCATTTTACAAATGAAATGGTTTGGCTCAGCCGCAAGTTCTCTGCTAACATTTACTTCTATCGCACTTCTCACTTGTGGAACTCTCGTCCGGCTACTTACTTCCAAGTTAACTTTGATCATCAAAATTTTAAATGCAATGTTAATCGTTATCTACTGTTTTCTTTTAATTATTCTCTCTCCTTAATAGTGTTTTTCTTATATTTCCTAACATTCAATAACCCTCTTTCGTTTTAGTAGCTTTATTGTCTTGCTTGGAGTATAAAAAAAACTAGAACAATCAATGAAAAAGAGAAAAGTAAAAGAAACAAATATTCAAAGAAATATACAATAAATTTTCCCCAAAAACTTTACTGCGTATCCATATGTCAACAATAAAAAAAAATATATAGAAAGGACTTTACGTAGTTACTTTACTCGTTTTGGAGGGTTTTTTCTTTGGACTCTGAGCTTGAATTCTGGACGATTGTTTTCGCCTCAATTTCATGTTCTTAGTTCCTCCTTTTTTATTCCTCATTTTTCATTGGTTTGTTCAATCACAAGCCGAAATACCTAAACGAGTACAATATATAAGAATGAACATTGACGTCAACACTCAGAGGGGACAGGCTGTTTATGCTAGACGCAATCGTGACGATTGCGTCTAGCATAAACAGCCTGTTGCCTCTGAGTGTTGACTTCAATGTTCATTCTTATATATTTATATTTACATACACTCTATCTCTGATATTGAGCATTTTATCCCATAAATATAGCACACCTTAAAAAATATATATATATGTATTTAAAGACATTTTAATGTTTAACATTCTTTTTATAGATACAAGTATTTAAGTAAATGCTTTGTTTATAATAAACAGTATTAAATAACAGTTACCGGCCTGAATGTCCGAGAAAATATAGAAAATATTCGTCCTTCGACAGGATTCGAATCTGTATCCTATACGGAACCATCATATAGCCTGACATGCCTTACCGATCGGCCACAAAGGAACGTTCGGTTGACAAGGTCGAATTTACTGCTTATAAACTTCAATTTTCTATGAATCTCTCACGTACATTCATAACTGCACATGGCGTATCAAATGTAAACAAATGACGTCACACATTATGAAAGATATTTTTATGTTTTACATTCTTTCTATAGATACAAGTATTTAAGTAAATGCTCTGTTTATAATAAACAGTATTAAATAACATTTAACGGCCTGAATGTACGAGAAATTTTCATAGAAAATATTCGTCCTTCGACAGGATTCGAATCTGTATTCTATACGGAACCGTCATATAGCCTGACGTGTCTTACCACTCGGACACAAAGGATCGTTCAGTCGGTTGGCAAGGTCGAATTTACTGCTTATAATGACGCTTATAAAGGCTATATGACAGTTCCGTATAGGATACAGGTTCGAATCCTGTCGAAGGACGAATATTTTCTATGAAAGTTTCTCGGACATTCAGGCCGGTAAATGTTATTTAATACTGAACTTTAAGAACTTTTTAACAATCCAATAAAACCAAGAGTGATGGAAGAAAAATATTTTAATCATAGTAATTGAAACCTTAAAACATGCTATTTAAGAAACAATGATGGAATTTTCATTTTTTTAAAATTACGTCCTGTAGACGGCGTCCTCCTGTACGAATGCATTCTTGAAATCTGCTGTTGAGATTCCTCATTGACTGCTGCAACATCTCAGATGGAATACTGTGAATTTCATCTTGAATTCTAAATGGCGAAATGTTTACTTCATCAAGGTCACTGTCTCGCAGTGTTGCCACTTGCTCATGTCTGGCAATACGCACTTCAAAAATTCCCATTTTTTGGGGTCACCCTGTATGTATATATATATATATATATATATATATATATAGTGTAACCCGGATATAAGAGAAACCTGGATATAAGAGATATTTTCTCTGGTCCCAAATTAGAGCCTGTGTTAATGTATATAAAATAGACCAAACCCGGATATAAGAGAAACCCGGATATAAGAGACAACTCTGTTATATCCGGGTTACACTATATATATATATATATATATATATATATATATATATATATATTGAATTTGTAGGGGAGTTATAACTCTGACAAAATAATTGTACAACTCCTAACATTTATATATACAAAATTCTCGTAAAAATGAGAAACAGCAAGACGTGGAAACAGCAAGACGTGGAAACAGCAAAACGAATATTTATTATTTGGTTGTTATGTGGTATTGGAGAAACGAGAGACAGTAAGACTGAGTAAAATTGTGTATTTTAGGTCAAATGTACATAATATATGGATCGGAATACGACAGAAATATAAGATTTGATTTGGTTTGGTTTGTTTTACGGCATATCAACCTCAACGGGTTATTTAATTCCGACAAGATTTTTATTGCTGGCAATTCTTTTTCAAAAATCGAAATGAGAAACAACAAGACGTGGAAACAAAACAAATGTTATTTATTATTTGGCTGTTATGTGGTGTTGAAGAAATGAGAGACAGTAATATTAAATAAATATGTGTGTTTGGTGTCAAATGTAGATAACATATCAATCAGAATACGACAAAAGGATAAGATAAAGAATAAGTAATGTGTATACAGTCTTTCTGGTATGTTTTTTTTATAGATATGTGTAATGAGTGCCCAAATAAGATTATGCAAGAGAAATAGTCCTACTAAGTATGAAGATTCTGCAGAATCCAGTGACCCCATTGTTAAGTCAAAATTGTCTGATAAATTCTTAATCAACACTTCGTCTTCGTGTATTAATATTGATTTCATGCATTTCATAATAATGTTAATTTCTTCTTTCGTAATTTCGGAATAAAATTCGGTGAATTCTAATGCAGAACCAAAAAGTTCCCCAGAAACAAATGGATAAAAATCAACGATATGAAACTGAATGAAGGTGTAGTGGACCGTGTGGGTTTGAGTGTTGTTGAATTAGGGACACGTGCTGTTTATTCCTGCTAGAAGGTCCAACTATATGAACAATGCGAACTCAAGTTGAGTCCAACTGGAGAGGTAAAGAAAACAAACAAGACCGATATATATATATATATATATATATATATATATATATATATATATATAGTGGACTGTGTTGAGTCCAAGTAAAGAAAACAAACAAGACCGATATATATATGTCAACAAATATATGTATTAAACAACAAATATACAAGTGACAAAAACATTAACATTTGTGTTTGTGTGTGAATGTAAAGAGTTTGTATGTTGGTGAATGTTCGTACGTACGTGTATGTGTGTTTCAGGCCGTTTTCCTATAAGTGGGCGAAAACGTTGACCTCTGCGAGAGATCATATTTTTAAATGTGTCCGCTGAAATGCAAAGTGAAAAGAGAACGAGGCAGTAAATTGCCCAGTATTTATAGTGTAGGGAGAGCGACCACTAGTGAACAATTAGGGAATTAAGGAGGAGTTAACTCCGACAAGGGAATTAAAGAAGAGTTAACTCCAACAAAGGTACAATTATTTTTGTTTTCCAAGTTTTTAAACCAGTCGATCACTCCAGACGTATCTCTCCATTGTATCAGGTTCAGTTAGTTTTTTATTTGGGAGTTGACACGTTCCAGGATTCCTTTACTTAATTTTCCGATCTTGGATCTGGTTGGATTAATAATCCTAGTTGGTAATTTCCGTTGGAATTCAGTTTTATAGTCCTTTATTGACCTTGTAGGGGAGTTAACACAGAAAATAATAATAAAAATTATTTATTTTGGGTCAAATGTACATAGCATATGGATCGGAATATGACAGAAGGATAAGATTTGGTTTGGTTTACGGTATATCAACCTCAGCGAGTTATTTAATTCCGACAAGATTTTTATTGCTGGCAATTCTTATCCAAAAATCTATTGCTAGTAATATTTTTTTTCAAAAATGTATTGCTAGTAATATTTTATCCTCAAAAATGTATTGCTGCTAATATTTATTTTCTTCAAAAATGTATTGCTAGTAATAATTTTCTTCTAAAAATTTATTGATGGTATTAAAACCTATTTTTACACTTTCATAGCGTTTTGACCCCAGTTTGGGGGTCAAGTATTTGCCCATAGCTGGGACTCTAACATGTGCTACCACCCCGGGCAGGGTGGACCTCGGAACACCAGCAATTAAGAGGTTGTTCAACGCTCCTCAAAACTTCCTGAATAGAAACCTTGCTGTCTGATGTAGTTTATCGTCTTACCCAGAACGTGGCTGTAGTTTATCATCATACCCAGGACTGGAAGGATAAGATAAAGAACAAGTAAATCTTTCTCATATGTTTTTGTTTTTTTATGCATATGTGTTCCTAGATAATTTAGTTGGAAAATACAAGAAATGTCTGGGTTTTTCTTACCACGAAAATTTTTTAGTGCTAAGAGGGCTAAATGTTACTATCATTGTCTGAAAAAAGAAAAGAAGCCGAAATTTTCGTTGACACGTGTGTTAACGGCCTGTCTGTGTTGACTCCCTGTCTGATAGTGAGAATCTCGTGTTTTGTGTGTGTAGAGGAGAAAATTGGGATCGATTATCGTTGGTTTAGAAAGAGTGAATTAATGATAAATACAATAGTTAATTATTTTATTATAATCATTTTTGAAACTATAATTAATTTTTATTTATTTATTTTTATGGACACGACACAGTAACAGTGGAATTATTTTTTTTATTTATGCAATTTTTTATGAACGCTTCAACCTTTTCATTTATGTTCAACTTTTATTCTTTTGTTTGTCTCTTTCTTTTCTTTCTCCTTACATTATTTTTTATGTTTCTTGTTTCTTTTCATCATTTTCTTTTCTTTTTTTTTCTTTCATTCCTTTGTCCTTTTGTCAGTATAACTTTCTTTCTTCTTTCCTAATTAAAATGCATCGAGCTTAGTCGCCCATGTGATCCTTAACAGCAAATCAGCAGATCCCTGTTTAAACGGTGAAACAGAGCATTCGCAGATGCCGGAGGAGAGAGACTTGTAGGAATATTATTATTATTATAATAATTATTATTATTATAAATAAATAAATAGGAATAAAATATAAAATAATAATGATAATAATAATAATAATAATGAAAATTATAAATAAAATAAAACAATAAGATAAAATGTTGTATAAAATAAATTAAACAAAATTTTAAAATTATAAAAATACTCCCAGGAAGCAACAAAATATATTCCTGTCAGAAATACGGACATACCGCCAAAAGACATTAAATTCAATCTCTTCGTCACGAACCTTGTTACAGACAACACGTATCCAATTTCTCTCCGTGATGTGGCTTTTAATAACACGGAGTAATTTCTCCCTTTTATCACATGTACCATAAAACAATTGTAGCCTAAAAATACAGGACGCAAAAAATATAATAAATTATATGAAATTAACATAATTTACCATGCTTTTTCTGTTATTTCTGCACGTTTTATTTTCTGTGAAATGTGCTTTTATCTCCGTGAACATGAGGCTAATTTCTGCTGCTATGATGTGAGAGAACTCCACAAATCATTGGGGCTTTTGAAACAGTTCCAACAATGACCGCAAGAAGATTAGAAAAACTCTAGAGAATTAAAATGATTTAAACAACGGCGTTTAAGTCGGCGGAAGCCCTGAAGAATCGATTAATGAGTTCGGCAGACTTATTCTGATACCTTTAAAATTCCAATAGTTTATAAAAAAATGTTTAAGCCTTACTCCTTTAATCTGTAGGAATATTATTATTGTTATAAATAAATAAAACTAAAATATGAAATACTATTACTACTACTATATAATAATAATAATAATAATAATAATAATAATAATAATAATAATGAAAATTGTAAATAAAATAAAATAAAACAAAAACATAAAAACGTTGTATAAAAGAGATTAAATAAAAATTAAGAATAATAAAAAAAAAAAATACTCCCATAATGCAACAAAAACTGTTCCTGTTGGAAATAAGGGCAGCCCGCCAAAAGACATTAAATTCAATCTCTTCGCCACGAACTTTGTTACGGGCAACACGTATACATCTTCTCTCTGCGATATGGCTGATAATAACACGGAGTAATTTCTCCCTTTTATCACATGTACCATAAAGCAATTGTAACCTAAAAAAATACGCACAAAATAATATAAATAAATTGTATGAAATTAGGATACAATTTACAATGCCTTTTCTGTTATTTGTGTACGTTTTATATCCTGTCAAGTATGCTTTTATCTCCGTGAACACAAGGCTAATTGCTGCTATGATGTGAATGAAAAATCTCTCGCAGACTCGTCACTGACTTGTGACCTAAGAACACCCATTTTCAAAACCCTCTATTCTTTTTTTTAGCGGCTGAAAGAAAGTCCAGCCAGGAAAATGTTAAATCTGTGAAGCAGTGAACATATTACTCTACCGTAAATCAGGGGTTCTTTATCTTTCGATGATTCCAGACCCCCAATGGATTGTCCAATATGGTCCCATACCCACTTCACTTGACTGTCGAAATAATTATCACCAATCCTATTATTTGCCAGTATGTCTTCCAAATATTTCAGTCGCTTGAATTTACTGTACTTTAGATATGGATTGCTACGAATAGAACAGGAAAAAAGCAAAAAAACAAACAGAAGCATTGATAACTTTATTATATTTTTTTTTACTGAAAGCAAAATAATGTTATAATTACAAGAATATTATTACACAAGAAAAAGTAAGAGAACATAAATGTGCAAGCTTTTTTAGCATCTCGACCACATAAAACAGATTTTTACTAATCTAGTGAGATACTTGCTGTTGTTTTTGTGCAATCAAAGCATGGAATCGTGGTACAGTTACTGACAAATCTACTCGTACAATCATCTGACACATCAAGTTGATTTCTCCACTTTGATTTCAGATTTAATAATACAGAGAATCCGGTTCAAAATGAAATACTGTCAAACATAACACGGGGAGACTACCAGTACCCAGAAATCGAGTCCCATACCCCCAGCATTTGGTTCCTATACCCACAAGGGGTATGGATACCCCCGGTTAAGAACTGCCGTAAATGATCAAATTATGTTTTTATTGATGCTATATTTTAAGAGAGAAACTAAATAAATATTTAAATAAGTGACGTCCTAATTTACACTTTAGACTTAAAAATATTTCGGTATAAATTAAGATAGAAGGAAGTTTATGTTGAGTTACGATTCTCAGAGACGAAGAATCATTGCAAGACTTTAATATTTTTAATAGCAAATAATCAGTTAAAAAAATCAATCACCCAGTTATACGATTTCCTTTTGCGGAATCTTTAATTTGTAGTATCACAAATTCTGGTAGTCGTTTTCATATTAGCCTCCTCGACATTTCTCTACGGCTGATAATGATATGCGCCATTTCATCAAATATGATCTCGATGGCTGTTTTATTTCGCCGATATATTTTTTTCCTTATAATTTCCCATCAACGAAATGATTTACCTAAAAAAGCGTTTTCCCGAGATAAATGGACATATTCGTGAAAATACAAAACTTGCTACAAAAAATGGTCTGACTCAATAAAGAAAATCGAATTTAGCCAAAAAAAAAAAAAAAAGATGAAATTCTTTTGAAAAAAAATATTCAGTTTTTATTCTCTGTTGAGTAAGGTTTATGTACACACTAAATTATATCAAGACAATTACTCTGTGTCTCCCCATTTCTTTTCATTGTAACAATCATGACAAGAGTTTTGTCGAAACGAGTGAAGAGGGGAGGAGAAGTACGTGCAGGGAGGTGGCGGAAACCTAAATGACTTCGATTAGTAATCGATATTTTCGGTTGTTAGTCAGATCCGTTGAAATGTTTTTTCTTCTTCTTCTTCTTCTTCTTCTTCTTCTTCTTCTTCTTCTTCTTCGTGCAATATCTTTTCAATCTGTTACCGATCATGGCTCTCCATATTTTCCGGTCTCTTGTAGCTCTTAATAAATTTTTCTTTTTTCGTTATCTCTCCTAAACCCTGTTCCGCCATCCATTTACTCAAGCTTCTTGACTTCAATCTGTCCTGTGAGTATCAGATTTTCCAATCCCTCTTTCCTTATTACATGCCTTAGAAATATAAACTGTCTCTTTCTGGTTTTAAGTTTGTTTTTTGTTTCCATTTTCACTAAAACTTCGTCGTTGCTCACACGTTCTATCCTTTTGTAAAAAACCACCTTTACATTACTTAAAGTCTATTTTTCAGCTTTGTAGAGATTGTCTAGCATTCACTGCCATATTTCCGCCCTCAGTTAAAACACTTCCCACATATTTTAAATGTTGTACTTGTTTGATTTTGGCATCTCCAATTTGTAATTCGCATGATGGTCTGTTCCCTTTTGCAATTGATGTTTAGTCCTTTCTTCTTGCTTTCCTTTACTACCTTCTGGAGGAGTTCTTGTTGTTCCCTTTCTAAGTCTGTTATCACCACTGTGTCATCTGCATATCTTGTGTTGTTAAGATTGTGGCCGTTAATAATGAATCCTTGTAAGACTTCTAATTCTTTCAGGATCATCTCGCTGCTGAGGTTGAATAATTCCGGTGAGATGATATATCTTTGTCTCAAACCCTTTTGTATTTTTGTATATTTACTGAATTCATTTTCTATTCGTATACAGGAGGTTTGCTCCCAGTATAAGCTCTGGATTATTGTAATATCCCCCACCCCAAATATATTAACGTCATTATCAGTGTATTCTAAAATGTTGAGGTCACTATCGGAATCAAAGTAAATTAGCCTATTTCCTGAATACTTTGTTTAGATTTCACTCTCCTAATGAGCCTTTGTGTTTTAGTGTCGCAATTTCCGTCCTCAGTTAAAACACTTCCCATATATTTAAATTGTTGTACTTGTTTGATTTTGGCATCTCCAATTTGTAATTCGCATGTTGGTCTATTCCCTTTGCTGACAACCACTTTTGTTTTACTCACCAATTCCAGACAATCGAAGGTCGTATCAAAGAAAGAGTGAGAAGTGAATATATGTGGTGAAGGCATTTATCTAGAGATGTCTTGTTAAGATGGTTAGTGTGGGGATGTTGGTGACAGTGTTAATTGATTTTAATTAGACTTGCTGTATTTGAGAATAAGGTAATAATAAAGTTGATGGGGGTCACTAAGATTTTATTAGAACATGACGACTACGTTAGCAGACAATAATTTATAGAATAAAATAAATAAAGGCGTGTTGATACTGACATCTCATCTAATTCCAGCCATCTTACTCTAATGATTTTTTGGTCTCTTGTTAGCTGCCTTTTTCCAAAGCAGAACAGGCGTGTTCGGAGAGAAAGAGAGAGAGAGAGACAGAAAGACAGAGACACAGACAGGCACAGAGAGAGCTTATCTCTATCTTATCAATTTATTGCAGGTTATTCAAAGCCAGGAAATATTTTCAGATTTTAAGAATATTTAGGGATATAAGTAACGGATTAGTGATACAAGTCTTACTAATACGCTGGGGTACAAGATACGGGTCCATATCTTTTCCAAAGAGTATTTGAGCATAAGAGAATATAACCAAGGCAAAGGGAATTGGAAGTTGGCTATCCAATTAACAATTCCGAGCCATTATCCATTACACCACCCGCACATCCAACTTTACCCCACCTGGTATTCCGAAGCGATCATCCATCTAGATATTGACCAGACTCGACGTTGCTTAACTTCGGTGATCGTACGGGAACCGGTCTTTCAACATGATGCTGCCTAAAACCAGAGAGAAAAGAGAGAGAGAGTATACAAACATACAAACGTATATACTGAGTGATGTAGACGCATATTACACACACACACACACACACACACACACACACACACACACACACACATATATATATATATATATATATATATATATATATATATATATATATATATAAAAAAATATGTTGTAGTGGTTCCAACGAGAGAAAAAGTATGTATATTAAAAAAGAGAGGGTGCCGCAAACGTTTTTTGGTTGTAATGTGGATTTATTGAGAAAAAAATATTATACTTTGTTTTACATAATTTCACGACACGTGTTTCTGGTCTGGTCTCGCAACCGTCTTCAGGTGAAAGTGGAGATTTTTACATATTATTAAAAATAATTAATTTTTCTTCATGTTCAATGTGGAATATTCTCGATATGAGACATTCTGTTTGTGTGTTGGCAATCCGAATTTTCTTTCTAGAATTGTCAATGAAGAGTTCTGCGTGAAGGGTCATAAAACAATTAAGGTTTGTCCAGCGAGTAGTTATCGGCATTTAATCTTTTAATGTTTTAGTGACCTCTATGTGCTCTTGGATCTGTTTCTATTTATGTAAAACAAAGTATAATATTTTTTCTCAATAAATCCACATTACAACCAAAAACGTTTGCGGCACCCTCTTCTTTTTAATTAATATATATATATATATATATATATATATATATATATATATATATATATATATATATATACTGTAATTGCTGCTTTGTTGTTTCCGAGTAAAGACGCGGCTTTTTATTTGCAGCGTTCCACACTTTCACAAATGAGCAGCAAGCATAAACGTGACCTTTAAACCCTGCCAGGAACCTGCGCTCTTTGTCACATTGTTATTAACTTTCATTAAGTTTGAGAATGTATATATTTACATACAAGTGTATACGTATATCCTTACCATGGTCAGTAAGTGTGCATGTGTGTTAAATCAACTTGTATTGTTTTCTCGTCATTCAATCGTCCCTGTAGTCCATAATTTAAACCAACGAGAATTTCTCGATTTTTCCAACCTGTCAATTTATTTGTGCAGCGATACACATACAGCTGTAGACATTGCACACTATTTCTTTTAACCGAATGGTGGAAAGCCATCGTCTACGTGACATGAATTACGCCTACGCTAAATTTGAAAAGAAACGCCTAGTTTCTCTCTGCTTTTCCGCGTGTAACTTACATATTACGCCCTAATACACCCAAAATACAATAAAGTTTTGATATATTCATTCATTCATACACGTTTGTCATATTTTGAAACGAGAGTTAAACTAATGTTTAGTTCTGTGTACGCCTAAACAGTAGATTCAACATTAACAATGTATAAAAATGTTCAACATACACATACGCATAGATAAGAGCAACCAATGATACGTATATAGATATAGACATACGTATATATATATATATATATATATATATATATATATATATATATATATATATATAGTTAGATTGATGTGAGTTTGTGACCCTGTGTTTCACGCTCTCTGCGATCGTCAGACAAATTGATTACTTTTTGAAACTTTGGGTTTATTTATGATTGTGTATATCGGTTTTTATGGTAATGGAAGAGCGTGAAACCCAAGGTCACAAACTCGCATCAATCCAACTAAACATGTTAGCTCTATCATTGATATTGAGCGCTTTCCAATAAGTACCACGCATCTATAATATATAAATAATATATATAAAAATTGCATATGTATATAAACATTGCATACGTATATACATACTTACATACATACATATATATATATATATATATATATATATATATATATATATATATATATATAATGTTTATATTTATATACATACACATTTTATACACACACACACACACATATATATATATATATATATATATATGTATGTATGTATGTATGACGACATTTTCCCATCGCACTATATATATATATATATATATATATATATATATATATATATATATATATATATATAGTGCGATGGGAAAATTGTCGTCACCGTATATTTTTTTTTAATTTCATGCATGCGCGTTATTTGTTTTTATTTTGACGACTGAACAGTATAGTAGGGTCAGTTGGGCACCGTCTGTGAGAAAAAAGTAACGTGACGCCATTCACTCGGCCAAATATTTGGAAACGGCATGCTGTCCTGCTTGGCATTTGCGCCGGAAGCTTCAATATGAATATTTTAGAGTGTTTGGGTGTGAATCTGAGAAAAGTGCAGAGGATTAGGAAAGTGTGGGATGTGTCTAATGGTGATTCCGAAGGTGTTTGGAGTTATCAGGAGTGATGGTGACGTTATGCTTCCATTCATCTTCCCACAGGGTCTCAAACTCAACACTTATGCCTATATCAAGTGCCTTGAGGAAATAGCGCTACCCTAGGTAAAAAGGGTGGCTGCTGAGAACTCCTATGTCTAGCAAACAATTTCTGCAACCACATCACCCCTGGCCATCTAACTCCCGAGACCACAATCTCCATGATTATTATGTGTGGGGTGCAGTTCAGCGAGAGACCAACAAAACTCCTTGTAAGACCAAAGATGAACTGAAGAACTGAAGGCAAGGATTATGGCAGCATCCACCAACTTAAACATGGAGACCTTCTGGAAGATTTGCAGTAGATTCGAGGTCGTCTGGAGGCGGTGGTTGAAGCCAATGATGATTTTATTAAGTAACATTTACTCTTTCGTATTTCAAGATATTTTTGTGTAATTTTGGTAAATATATCTGTTAAAGTGAGATGTCAGTGTTATTTTTATTTTTGCCTAATTTAGACAATTTATCCATCGCACCCCCCACATATATATATATATATATATATATATATATATATATATATATGCGCGCATAAATTCACAGTAATTTTGTGTTTTTTCAAATTTCTTTTCTTTTGTCAATTTCTATTTCATGCGTCGAAAATAGAGCGAGTCAGAAGTTTTTATGTCGTATGACTTTTACGTCATCTTGAACACGCTCAGTTATTTCTTAAACATCTCTCTCTCTCTCTCTCTATATATATATATATATATATATATATATATATATGTATGTATACCTCTCCCTTTCTCTTTCTCTCTCTCTCTCTATATATATATATATATATACTTCTCTCCCTTTCACTCTTTCTCGCTCTCTCTCTCTCTATATATATATATAAATATATATATTTATTTATACCTCTCTCTCTCTTTCACTCACTGTCTCTCTCTCTCTTTCTCTCTCTCTCTCTCTCTCTATAGCTTCACTTCTCAGATCGTCTTTTTGAATTCATTTTTAGATAATGAGTTTAAAAGAATGCTGGCAGCAGCCGCTTTTGAAGCCCTCTCTAAGTTTCCGCCTCCCCCCCCCGTTACCGTCAAAAATAAAACCGAAACACTAGTGCCAACATTTCGATGCGAACAGAAAAAGCAACATTGCAGTATGGCAAATCAGCCATTTTGTTTCAGAGAAACATAAATATACGACTTAACATATTTTCTTTACAATAATATTCACCCTGTACAAGATCAAAGAGAAACTCGAAGTAGAGTATAAAAGGCATAGTTTATGGCGATATATGGGGAAGATATCGGTTTACTCTAGACTTGAACAGATTATAGTGATCGGGGAAGTATCCTCTTGGGAGTTGGTTCCACAAGGCAGTGGGAAAGAAATACGAAGGAAATTGGGTTGGTCCGGCACAATGTGTTTGGCGTGGCGGGATTTAGTCGTAAAGATTAAAACTACTGGAACGAAGGAATGCAGTTCGTCTGAACACTTTCCGTGGAAATAGCAACAGGGTAGCAAAAGGCTTGAGACGTTTCGTCTGTGGGGAAAGTGGTTTTAGGGTAGAAAGTAATTCATCGCCCACGAAGACGCAGGGATTCCTTTGAACTATATCAAGACTCCTGCCCATATATGGTAGCAGTGCTCCATTTTCGGCCTGATCTGGTTCTTGTAAAGTTAGAGGATAGCATGAGGAGTCAGGTACTTACAGGGAAACAACCATTTTTCCAGCATCTTTTTCTTGAGCGACAAGCAGGACGGATTACGATCAGCTCGGTCCGAGATATTTGTGTCAGGATCGACTTCACATAATAATCATTCTTTATTCTCATTAATTTTCTATATTCAATTTTTTCAAGTGTCTTATATTTGTTACATCACTCCAGAAATTTTACAGGGTCATCTTTAGTGGGTGGGGAGCTCAGCTGTTTCCAAGACGCACACACTAACCAAGGCCCAAATACTTTCAGACGTTTTTAGACGTTTGTTGACGACTTTGGCATAAAAATAAATATTTGTTGAACCCAAATATACAAAATAAGAAAGTTACGAATTTTATAGTCATTCAAGTGCCAAACGTGATACACGTGTGGAATTTTCCACAACAAGCCAGTTAATCCCTGCTAGGAAATGCACTATTCCTGTTGTAATTTTCACCATCACAATCTTACAAAGTATATAACAAGCATTCATTGGTTAATCACCTTCAATCTAGCTCGCTGATTGGTCAGTTCCGACCAATCAAACCGCCTGCATGCGACAAATCTGTTTTCCCGCTCAATATTCTCGTAGCCTCCCACGTGATACACGAGCTTATAAAAACAAAACATGTCTAAACTCTCTCTCTCTCTCTCGCGTCTCATTCCTTGCTGCCAAGATGTAATCTTCAAGAACTCCCGTCTTAACTAAATCAGTCAGACGTTAAAGACCATTATCAACATTCACTCAAGTACGAACTCTGAAATCTTTTCTGAACTTTTACCAACTTGTACAATACACAATTCCAAACATGCTAAAGAAACTTTATTCTTCCTAGACTACAGTTTAATAATTACTTTCACTTTTTGAACTTAGGTACAAATATTACCTAGTCTAAGAGACACAACTCTGTCTAAACGTTTCACTCAGTATTCATGCGTATATATCAAATACTTAATAAATTCAATTGTTACATTTTGAAACAAGATGTTTACGAATCATTATTCTATGTCTTGTATTAATTGTTGTGGATGGAAGATTATTGAACACACACAATTTTAAGCCTTCAGATAATTCAAACCTTCTATTCCTCTCCAACACACATCACACATCCGCAACACATGTATGGGTGATCATGTCTCTTTCGATTCCTTACTGACTAGGCAGAAGATATTCCCGCAGTAGTTTGCCACTTTTTCTGCGGTATACTGGTTTCCAACCAAGGCTATAAAACCCAGTCTGTCCTGATATTCAATTCGAAATGAATATTTAAACAATAATTCGCTCTGTTTATTTACATGTTTTTTTTTTCAATATTCATTTGATAAAAAGTTGATTATTGATGGCTGAAATTGCGTTGAAAAATTGTTTACTGCAATTTATTTTTTGAGGCATGGCTTTATTATTTCCAGATGTTCGTCAATGTGCTTGTGGAAAGCAATAACTGCAGCACATTCCAGCAAACCAATGAAGAAGAATTCTTTCTTAACATTTTTTTTTAATAAGTGTGGTTTTTATTGAAGATTGATTGGTCTAAAATATGTCAAGTAAATTAGTGGGAATTTCACGAATGTGCGCGCCCAGCGAGTAAATTAAGAGAAAATTAAGTTTTTATTTTAACTTATTTTTGCACTAATCATTTACAAAATCTATAAAAATGATATTTTGATTCTTTAAAATCATAAAAATGAAGAAAAAATTGAAAATAAAGCAAATATTAGGTTCGTAAATTTAGTATTTTAAAATAGACTGATATTTCTTTATAACAGAGTGATGCTACTTGAAGCATTCTATGTACAATGGTTGCATGTATTCTTTCCAGCAAATTGTCACCATTTTTAGATTCGATTCACTTCAAGAAGTATGCATGCAGTCATACCAATGTCTTTGGCTTGCTCTCCCAGCCTAATTTGCAGACAAATACTCTAGGAAATGAATGAATCCTAATAAATAAAAATCTCATGAATCCTAGAGTTAGCAATTAGCCACTGAGACTCGAATCGCAAAGTATGATTGGAAAAGGTTTAAATTACAAATTGATTATATCCAGTGAAACGTCTTTTGACGATATCCGCCGTTTAAGGGTTAAAATTCACCAACTATTTTAAAATTCATCAACTGTTTTAATGACGAATGATTAGTAATCGGAAACTGAATTTTGATGTTTTATAAATAATCAAAATTCATTATAAGTGCATACATGAAATTACACCAAATATATATTTGCAGTTACTTATCGCCATAGTGTGATATTTTGCCAGGGGAAGCAACTCTTCCATTTAGCAACAAACCTATCGTTGATGTCCAAAGTAAGCACTAATTGAATCAATGTGAATGTATAACTAGTATATGAGTTGGATAAATTCGATTACCATTGATGAGATGTTACTTTTGAATTACCGAGGATCTCCTCAGATGAATGGGAAATATTGTTTTCCTTGTTTTTAGGATTCGAGAGAGGATTGTCGTCCATCCGGTGGAGGGAAGTTTTCTAATTAGCATTTCTCGTGAATGCTAAGAGCAACAAATTTTAACCGTGTTCTATCAAAAACAAATAATCTCTATTTACATTTTCTATTCAGAATTAAATATGAACAAAAATGGAGTATTGCTTCGATAGCTTAACTGAAGTTGCCCAGTCCTATAATGCAATGAATGCTGGACAATCTCCTCATATATGAAGAAGAGATTTGAAGCAAAAGAAATTTATTTATACAGAAGGATGCTGCAAATACCATAGACCGAACATTTGAGCAGCAACAAAGTCTTAGGGAAAACAGAAACAAAAAGGAGACAAACTTAATATCAGAAAGAAAGAGTTAGAATTACTTGGGCACATAATGAGAAAAGAGGGCTTGGAGAATTTGGCATACACTTGCATGTTCTGATAACCCGAACAATGTAAATAATGTAAATAATTATAATACCTCATCTCAGAAATATAGACAAATCCTGTCAGGATGTTTTCCCAATTACTAAAATCTCGATATCGCCAAGTCTACGCTTAACTGTCATCTTTCATATATAACCTCGTAAACTGTACTCCCAGCCTTTTTCTCATGTTCATACAAAGTCACATAGTATCCCTCTACCTTGAGTGGTTCTTGAGGCTTGCAGTGGGTGAATATTAGTATAGTTTTAGGGAAAATCGAAACAAAAAGGACACTTAATACTTAACATCAGAAGAGCGTGTTGAAATATTTTGGCACATAATGAGGAAAGACGGCCTGACACGCAGGATATACTTGTATGTTGTGATAGACTCTAAAACGTCTACGCGGACTTGTACATTTTTATTATATACTTTTTAATTATTATAAACGTTATTTTAGCAGGTAAGCGTGTTTTGAGCAGATACCCCCGTTGTTTTGGAACAGTGAAATTAATGTCTAACGGACTAGATAATCGAATGTCTTATTAATGAAAATCTACCGAAATTTTAAAGGAAATGAAAATTGGAGCTCATCAGAGGAATGTTCAAAACTCATAAAAAATTAAGGCGATTTGTCAACAGGACTGTAATAACAAATCTAGTTAATTTCTGCGGGAAACATATTTCAAACTATTTTAAACGCTTCACAACCATCATAGCAAATAAAGGGCACGTTATTAAATAACGAATTTAATTTACTTTGTCGTGTCTTTAAAATCCTTAATTTGTACGTTTCTGTTAAGTAATAAAATTAATTAAGTTAATAAAGACGTGTGCAACACCGTAAATAGTGTAAATAGTTATAATACCTTATCTCAGAAATATAGAAATATAGACAAATCCTGGTAGGCTTTTTCCCAATCACTAAAATCTTGATATCTTCAAGTCTACTGTTATCTTTCATACATAACCTCATAAACTGTACTTCCATCCTTTTTCTCATACTCATACAAAGTCACATAGTATCCCTCTAGCTTAAGTGGTTCTTGAGGCTTGCAGTGGATGAATATTAGTATAGTTTTAGGGAAAACAGAGATAAAAAAGGACACTTAATACTTAACATCAGAAGAGCGTGTTGAAATCTTTTCGCACATAATGAGGAAAGACGGCCTGTCACACACAGGAAATACTTGCATGTTCTAATAGACCCCAAAACGTCTACGCGGCCTTTTGGATGATGAATTATTTTTCACCCTACAAACCCTTTCCAACAGACGAAACGTTGCAAGCCTCTCTCTACTCTATCGCTATTTTCATGCAAAGTGCTCTGACGAACCACATTCATTGCTTCCGCCAGCCAAAACCGTAGCAGCTGGCACTGACGATGCTACATACACAAGGATGAATCATTCTCAATCCTTTTATATTCCATTAGTAAGAAGGAAGTTCTACTCGAGCGACTTCTTCCCAAGAACTACTGCTTTGTAGAACACGCACGGTAGGATGCTTTCCCGGTCTCTACAATCTTGACCTCTCCAAATCTAGGGTCAACCATTGTCATTCCAAAAGAACCTCATGAAATATATTTCTTGCCTTTCCTTACACTGGATTCCGGCCACATTACGTTGAAACAGCGGTTCCTGTACAATCACGAAATACAATAAAATGCTTAATTGCCTTCAATAAAACCTGTTTAAAAGAAAGACTGATGGCCAAATACACAATTGTGTGTGTGGGGGGTATATATATATATATATATATATATATATATATATATATATAAGAAATATAGTTTTAAGGTGTGATATATTTATGGAATAAAGTGCTCAATATCAGAAATAGAGCGTATGTAAATATAAATATAAATATAAAAGTGAACAGGCGGCCTGACGAAAGCGTCTAGCATGAAACAGCCTGTCGCCTCTGAGTATGTTCACTTATATATATATATATATATATATATATATATATATATATATATATATATATAATTCAACTCTGACCATTAACCTCTTTATTATATATATATATATATATATATATATATATATGATATTTGACTATATAAATCAGTATATACGTCTATCTGTTGCCTGTCTGTTTGTTCATCCTCTCTCTCTCTCTCTCTCTCTCTCTGTCTGTCTGTCTTAGGGTCACATCACGTTAAAACAACGGCTCCCGTAAGATCACCGAAGTTAGGTAATGTCGAGCCTTGTCTGTACCTGGAAAGGTGACCGCTTCAGTATACAAGGTGGTGTAATGGATAATGGCTGGAAATTGTTAATCGGAGAGCCGAGTTCCAATTCTATTTGGGTTCGTTATATTCATTTACGCACTAGGAGAATTTTGACTCTCACAGAATATATCGAAGACAGAAAAGATTGGGGGGGGGGCGTAAGTGACGGACCAACTACGTAATGAACTTTAGTGAATGGGTCGTGGAACGGGGCGTGAGTGAAATGCCAAAAAAGACAAAGGTTATTAAGAGTGACTGACATACAAAGTAAGGCTCGTGTTAACCTAGTAGTTTGATCACTGGATGAAGAATTATTCAAAGTAAGGGACCATTTTTACATTCTACATACATTGTAAATTGATCCCCTATTTTAAAGCCTATGAAGTAGGTCGGTATATGACTATGTAAAAATGTTCAATTATCTTTTACTGCCCCTGGGATTTACTTATGGAGCACCAAGTCGTTCAGTTTGGGAACCTTGTCTCTAGATCATTCTTCTAGTTCGGGTCGAGAACTTTTCGACTGCACCTCGTCTTATTACGGATCAACTTTTACACATTTCTTATATTGATCCTAAAATGAAAAATAATTTTGTATGGGTTTTTTACTCTCCTTCATTCAAATATCATTTCATACAACGTAAATTTATAAACAGGATTTTTTTTAATTATTGAATTCATTGATAAACAAAAAGCGTTAACAAAAAAAAAATTCTGTTTAATTACGCAAACATATGTTTGTCTATTGTTGTCTTTGAGGTGGTCGACGCTCAGCCATTGCGGCATACCCGGTTAATTATGCAATGACGCAATTAATTAAATTAATTAAATAATTTATTGCAACTGTCACGAATTCACTTAACAGTTATGGCTTCACAAATGTTAGAACAATAGAAAAATATTTTCTGTCAGCTGCGATGGATAATTAAAACAGGTTTTTCTATCATAACGAACATTTTATTGGTTTTGAAGAGGTAGTCTCTGTGCGGTTCGTTTACTTTTGTCAAATATTCAATAACTTTAGCAGAACGTTTCACGTATAATTTAAATCCCCATATTGTATCCAATAATAATTTATCGAGGCACTTGCGGTAACCTTAACTGACTCTAAGCGATGTCCTCTTACGACGTGGACGGTGACTATTCAAATATGTATGGCCTTGCGATAAAATTTACGAACTGGAACAAATTCTTATTTGAATTATCAATAATAATACAGTATAATGCAATAATAATACAATGTAATCAATAATAATAATAATATAGGAATGCAAACGGTGATTATCTCCCTTTGGAAAAGACGAATTCCCGAGGGTTACGTGACGACCGGTGTGTGAGGAACCAGAGTTGCTATTCGTTCTCGGGATCCAGCTTCTTCCTGTCAAACGCCCGTGCTTTAAAAAATAACTCTTCGGCCAAAACGTTGCCCACGAATTAAGACAATGAAAATTTGTAGCATTAAGCAAATTTTATTCTCAAGTTGTAGACGAGCGAAGCCGAGATGAGGCGTTGGTGTGGTGGTGGCGGGGAGGTGTACAGTATAACAGGCGTCATTCCTTTCACGTTGTTCTCTTTGGGCCCTTTTCGTCTCTCTAACTTTTTCGCGGGTAGGGGCCACTGTCTTACAAAAGACATTGTTATTTGTCTTGTTATCTTTGACTATAAAAATAATTTATCTTCATTCGGTGACTCTTTGTCTGCTTGCTTGCCATGTACTTGTGAAGTCCACTGATAACCATCAGGAAAATAAATGTTGGAATTTATTTTTGTGACAAGTCAACTGTTTTCCATTTAATAATATATCAACTGACACTGATAACGCTACATCACGCGTTGAGGCAATACGTGTGTGTCCACGCCAGTTGCTATGTAGACAGTGGAGAAGCAAGACATAACTGCCGTAGGTAGTTAAGAGAAAAGAGGAAAAATATGGTCTCACCAGGTATAAAAAAAGACATTGGGAAATATTACAAGTAAGTCCTTTTCTCCTTTCGTCCCTTTCACATTGCTCGTTGTAGTCACGTTATAATTTTTCTGTTAGGAGTAATTAGTTACAAGTACAAATATATTTGTATATAATTTCTTGTATGACTTAGCAGCAAAAAATCTCTTTCAGAACAATGCAAGTTTGTTATTCCTTTCTTTCACCTATTTTGTTCTGTCCGTGGTATTATGGTATTGGTATATCATAGATATACTAATGACTAGAATGGGACATGGAAACTAGAAATATTCTCTCTTTGTATATCACTTCCCATTAATACAATGTAATCTGCTATAATAAAATAATGTAATGTGATAATAATACAATGTAATAAGCAATAAGGATATAATATAATATAATTCCTCTTGTATAAGTTGTGACCCTTCAGGATGTTGGTAATTATGGCTCTCCATATTTTCTGGTTCTTAATAAATTTTGTCTTTTTGTTATCTAAACCTTGTTTCGCCATCCATTTACTCAAGCTCGCTAGGTTGGTTATGCATTGTTTTCATCTGGCCTTCTTGCCTTCAATCTGTCCTGTGAGTATCAAATTTTCCAAGCTCTCTTTCCTCATTATCTGTTAAAGAAATTAAAAAAAATATAATGAATAATAACACAATGTAATCAATCATGATAACACGATATAATGTAATAATAGTATAATATAATCAATGATTATGCAAAGTAGTAAACATTAATAAAGCAATTAGCAATAACAACACAATAGAATCAACAATACAATGTAATAAAACAATTTATTATACAATATAATATTTAGGATTATATTTAAGTTATCGCAACACTAAAATCATCAATGTGTTTTATACACAAAATTCCAAGCTTCTGTAGAATAACAATAATAAACAGCACTTACCGGTGTAAAGGTCCCAGCTAGCGTCCAGCTGGCAGACAAAAATAAAGCAGGTTGTAACTTAATACAAACCCTGCAAACTAACAGCTGAATCAAGCTGGTATTTATATAGAAATACCTCCACTCAGGTACCAGCAGCCAATCACAACCCAAGCAATGGACTATCCCACTTTAGCACAATGAGATGCTCTATGGCAACATAAATAGCTCTCTTTCTAAAGGTTGGATTATTGTTCACTTAGCTTGCTCCACAACTAAGTGTTTATCTCTACCACGTGATTTTTCTACAGCTTCTTTCTAACAAATTAATTCATTCGTTGTGTTTTTTATCATTTCACCCTACGCAAGGCGATAATGCCACTAAGACGTAATGCGTTACTGGAAGAGAAGACTTTAGTGAGAAGAAAGCGCAAACAAAAAGAACAGAATACAGGAAGACAGAAGATGACGATTGGCGTTGCATTTTTTTAAAGATTATGGGTGGCAGGAAAGCAATAAACTGGAGGAAAGTTCCACGGGCGAGAAGTGCGAGAAAAGAAACTACTAGAACAACGCTTCGGCTGAATGATGATATGAAATGAAATCGAAACATATTTTTAAATGAAGGTTTAGGAATATCAGGTTGACGTTTATTATGAAGATAATGTTTTCAAAAATTATTTGCCTGTCTGCTTTATTGAAATCAAATCATATTTCTTAATTTTGTTTTTAGATGTCTTATAAAAACTATTTAGAATATTCTGTTTCATAGGACATATTGAAGACAGGGGGCAGAGGGAATCCGCGAGTAACCTCCATAACGAGCTTGTGGAAAGAAAAAATGGGACTGGGGGGAATCGTAAGGGGGCAAATATTACTTAGAGCTACGAATAATAGGAAGTTATGGAGAGCCATAATCACCAATGTCCGTAAGAGATACGATATATAGAAGGTCATTGCATATCTTCCATGACCGTGCACTAAATAGAAAATAATTATATTGACTAAAAGATTCAGATCAGATCAAAAAGGGTATATTGCTGCCATATCTGGACTGGAGCTGTCAAATTATTTCTTTCTAGCCTTGACAGAGTTCAAAAGCATTTACCTTCGATTATTTTCTGTCTTATCTTCGCCTATAGATCTAACATCGCAAGCCTATCACTATTTTATCGCTATTTTCATGGAAAATGTTCTGACGAACTACATTCCTTAGTTTCAGCAGTTCAAACCTTTAGATCTAGAACACGCCATGCCATATATACAGGATCGGACCATTCTCATGCCTTCATGTTCTGTCGGCGTGGAATAAGTTTAATTTGGACAGATTCTTTTTAAGAACCGCTGCTTCATGGAACAGACTCCCGAGAGGATGTTTCCCCGACCATTACAATCTTAAGCACTTTAAGTCTGGAGTTACCTATTGTTACTTATAATCCCCACATATTCCCTCCTTCTACAGACATACAACCACATTTAGTAACCCTCGACATTGGATGACACTTTGGCCTTGAATTATGCGAATATTTATTCTAAAAAAAAACGTTTTTGTTGTGTTCTTTTATGCTAATAATGTATTTTAATATCTTAGATGCAAGTGTTTTTTTAAACATTTACAACAAATCAAGCATTACTGGAATTAACTGCCTCTGATGAATCTTGGGAAAGAGAGAATGTGTGAAATTCATCAAAGAAGAATCTGGGTGATTTATCTTTTAAGAAAAGTACACGTTGGCAAATATGCTGTTATATGCATATGTTGGGGCATGTGAGTATTTTCAGGAAAGATGTACAGTTATTCTTTCCCATCACTGGCTGCCGAAAAAGTAGACGGGATAATGAAAATAAGTATATTTTGAATGAGGCAATGGGCGCAAACGGAATCATGCTTTTTCAGTGAAAATGGGGAAGAAACTAAAATATATCAGAAGAATGTATTCAAGTATACAGATGCTTAAAGGAAAACTAGAAAGTGAATAACATTAGAAGTTGACATATTAGATAGATAGATAGATAGATAGATAGATAGATAGATAGATAGATAGAAACACAGGAATGTACACAGATAGATACATACATAGAAACTTACTAAGATAGAGAGAAATGAACACAGATAGATAGATAGATAGATACGTGCATACATACATACATACATACATACATACATACATAGAAACTTACTAAGATAGATAGAAATGAACACAGATAGATAGATACATATATACATACATAGAAACTTACTAAGATAGATAGAAATGAACACAGATAGATAGATACATATATACATACATAGAAACTTACTAAGCTAGGCAGAAATGAGCATAGATAGATAGATAGATACATACATACATACATACATACATAGAAACTTACTAAGATAGATAGAAATGAGGATAGATAGATAGATAGATAGATAGATAGATAGATAGATAGATAGATAGATAGATTAAAAGTAAAAAAGAAAGAAAATGAAGCATAAACGACTGAAAGAAAGATTGAATAAAAGAAAGAAAGAAAGAAAGAAAGAAAGAAAGAAAGCAAAAAGGAGAAAAAAGAAAAAACATTGACAGATACGTGAATACATATTTAGATAGATAGATAGATAGATAGATAGATAGATAGATAGATAGATAGATAGATAGATTCTCTTATACATACATGTGAAAGTGGGAAAGAAAAAAAAAGAAAGAGACGATGATAAAGTTACTACGATAGATAAATATGGTCATAGATAGAGATAGATAGATAGATAGATAGATAGATAGATAGAAAGCGGGACGTTAAGAGAAAGATTTCTAAACGTCGTGAAAGAAAGAAAGGAACTTAAACACGTGCAAGATGAAACTGCAATGGTTGCGGTTGTGTGATGCCGAGGGAGAAATCTCGATTCGCTTTTTTTCACTTGACTAGAAAATACGAGACTCAAAACAATTGTTGCCAAAGAAACTGATATTTAAGATAAGCAGGGCATAATGAAACGCGTCAGTTGAAGAATCATTCCCTAAGCGGAAGAAACTATCAGACAATTAGCCAGTTGCTAACGCGCATGCGCACACGTACGCACACACACACACACATACGCGCGCGTTCAGTTTCAGTTTTGGGGGCAAAACAAATACAGAACTTTTTTACTCGCTGGGAATTTCTACTGACCCCCACCCCTTATATTTGGCTAAAAAAGACAAAAACCAAAAAAAAAAAAAAATGGAAAAAAAAAAAGCGGCCTTAGACTGGGTGAAAACTAACTTTTATCGTCAAAATGTATATATTATTACTAAAAGGAAAGTATTTTTTGATTATCTCATTCAATTTTTCCATCCTTTTTAAAACATTCTAGCTTTTGATTAAAAAATTTATTTCTCTTTGCGTCAGTGGATTTACAAAAATAACATAGCAAATTTTGCAGTGACAGACATTAATTTGGAAAATCTTGCAATAATAAAAAAAAAATGTCGGATTTTAATGAGAGTCTCAGAAACTATTCACAAATGATTGAAATTATTTTAAATATGTCTTTTTAAAGTCATGGTAAAAATATTTATTTTACATCTGTTACCCCCACCTAATTATATGAAGAAAAAAAAAACACTAGAAATTCAATGTCGAACATTGTTGTGATTATATTAGTTAAAAACAGAAGACTTTGAAGAACTTAAATTATGCTTTTCTTTTAAGAAAAATGGAACCAAGTGTTACTGAAAATCAGCTATGAATTGTAGCATACAAAACCCAATAAAACAAAGACATTGTTATAGGCGCGTGTTCATTGGCGCATATATCTTTTGTATTATTAATGATTCAAGAAAACAACGAAGCTCCAAATGTGAATCAACAAGTATATATTAAAATAACATACAAGAACAAAATATACAATAATTTGTATTCAATGTATAGATTAAGAGAAAAGAAATTGCTTCCCTTTTACTGTATTTTGATTTGTAATTGTTCGAAAGAAAGTTCTCTTTAGAGAGAAATGTTCAGGAATCAATGTTAGAACAAGTCTGCTGTTAGAATAGATAACACAAGAATACAATTGATCAGAAAGTGTGTTGTGTTAGAGAAATCAACAGAGTCCTGGTTGATTTAACTTGGCTGAGTTACAGAGAGATATGTATATATGTATTACAAATACATTCTGTGTCTGTGTGTGCGTTTGAAATGTTGTGAGTAAAGTCATAGGTTTGTGTTGACAGACGAAATTTACTGGACTCTACTGGCGGCTTGTGACAAAGTCGCCTCTTTTAAAGCTACAGATAGGCTCCCAGCGAAAACGCGGGAAAAGTTGATTTTGCACTAAAATATGCGATTGGTTAAAATTTGACCAATCGCTAAATTTGTACTAACGAAACAAGTAAGTTCAAAACCGAAAAATTCAAAGCAGCTACTGTGATGGCTAAATTGTCCTATATAAAGACAGTATTGATTTATTAGCCAATCGCAGACGAATAAAATGTGGACGTGGAAAAAGATAACAGTCCCTACAACATTATTTAATTTCAAAAGCTTTTAGTCGCTTTTATGAATAAGACAATATTGTTTGAAGACAAAAATTTTTTCGATGGAAAATGAATTTTTTTACAACAGTTGGTTGTTATTTCCTTTTGTTTTACATTAAAGTTGTTAAATATTTTAAAATTAACTGAACCTCTACAGATCATAAATTTTAAAGCTTATTACCATCTGCAAATAACCAGTATTTAAAATAGAATTTTACATTTTCTTTTGTGTCCATAGAACGGTTTTATTTCAAATGTACGGGTGACCACAGGAAGCATGAATACAAAATGAATTTTGTACTGTTTTATAGCGAGAGTCATCAATTGTTTTTGTAGTTTCCAGTAATTTACTTGAAAGTAAAAAAAAAAGTAATTAATTGAAATAAATTGTTTATTTTCAAAATTGCCATATAACAATTACGATTAAAAAATATGGAAAAAACATCAACACGTTAAAATATGAGAAGAAATCCGACAATTATTAGGTACCTCTAGAGGTGTACATAAAAATTATAGGGTACCTCTAGAGATGTACATAACAATTATAGGTACCTCTAGAGATGTACATAAAAATTATAGGTACCTCTATAGATGTACATAACAATTATAGGGTACCTCTAGAGATGTACATAAAAATTATAGTGTACCTCTAGAGATGTACATAACAATTATAGGTACCTCTAGAGATGTACATAAAAATTATAGATACCTTTAGAGATGTACATAACAATTACAGGGTACCTCTAGAGATGTACATAAAAATTATAGGGTACCTCTAGAGATGTACATAACAATTATAGAGTACCTCTCTTATGAAATTTTATCTTATTCTCATCGGTTATGAAATTTAAAATGTTTTTAATAGTATTTTTAATTTTTCCTGAAACAGGCGCAAGGTTAAATCTTTTTCTTCTTTCTTCTTTTATGCGCCGTTTCCTTTCATGACGTGGGCGATTATGGCTCTCCGCTTCTTCCTGTCCCTTGTAGCTCTCAATAAGTTTTGTCTCTTTGTTATTTCTCCCAGACCCTGTTCTGCCATCCATGTTCTTAAGCAAGCCTGTTAAGTGTGTCACGCGTTGCTTTCCGCCCTGTGAGTATCAGATTTTCCAAGCCCTCATTCTCATTAAGTGTCCCAGACATTTCATCTGTCTCTTTCTGAGGTTAAGTATGCTTCCTCTTTATTTGCAATGCTCCAATACCTCATCGTTGCTCACATGTTCGGTCTATAGTATACTTAGCATCCTTCTGTAGAACCATACCTCTGTTGGCTCGAGTCTCTTCTTGATCTTTGAGGATGCCGTCCAACATTTGCTGTCGTAAACGAGGACTGATATCACGTCGCTGTTCGGTACTCTTTTCTCTGTTACCAACGAAACTTTCCTGTCCCGTAATACTTTTCTTAGATTTTGGAATGCGTCTTTGGTCATCTCAGTACATCTTCGGATTTCAGCATCGCACTCACTGTCCTCTGGTTGAATATTTCCGAGATATTTAAATTTATGCACCTGCTTCATTTACTATCCCCGACCTGTAAATCGCATTTTGGTATCATCTTGTTGTTGATGACTATGCATTCTGTCTTCTTGTAGTTTATGCTTAGTCCCTTCTTCTCGCTATCCTTCGCTACCTTCTGAAGCGGGGTTTGTAGCTTCGTTTCCGTGTCTACTATCAGCACTGTGTCGTCTGTATATCTTATGTTAAGATTGTGGCCGCATAAATGATGAATCCTGGTAGGATTTCTAGTTCTCTCAGAATTGCCTCGCTGTATAGGTTGAATAAGTCCAGTGAGAAGACACATCCTTGCCTTACGCCCCTTTCTATTTTTGTATATCTGCTGAACTCATTTTTATCCGTATGAAGGCGGTTTACTGCCAGTATAGATTTTTGATTATTCTAATGTCTTTCCTGAACATGTCGAGGTTGCTGAACAGCTCTAACATATCGTTGTAACGTACTTTGTCGAATGCCTTTGCGTAATCTATAAAACACAGGTGCACGTTCTTCTGCATTTGTATTGCTCTTTCTAATAACATTCTGAGCATGAATATCACGTTCCTTGTTCCGGTATCTTTAACGAACCCGTACTGTTCTTGTCCTATCTCTGGCTGCGCGCTCTGTTCATCAGAATACAGATGATGAGTTTTGTTACGCGGCTCATTAGGCTGATTGTTCGGTAGACTTCACATTCGATTGTGTCTGGTTTCTTAGGCAGTGCTATGAAAATAGATCTGCTTTGATCTTTTAGTATATCTCCACTGTTGTATATTTCATTTATTATTTCCGTAATCTTGTCTATGCCCAAATCATCTAAGTCTGTCAGCATGTCTGTTACGATTCCGTCTGGCCCTGCCGCCTTGTTTCTGTTCAATATGGCAGCTTCTACTTCTGTTCTTAGGATTTCAAGCCCGTCGGCAATTCTGTGTATTGCTGCTTGTTTTCTTTCGTCGTGGAAGAGTTCTCCAATATATTCGTTCCAATTCCGAAGGATTTTTCTTTCTCTAATATGAGCTCTCCTTCCTTGGTTTTTATGCAGCCTGTTTATGCAGCGTTCTGTCCTGTTAGTTCCCCTTATTTATTTATGCATATCTCCTTTTTTGGTGGTACTCGATCTCACTATTTCGGCACATTTTTTGTTTACCACTCTTCTTTAGCCTGTCTGTATTTGGTACTTATTTCGTAGTGTAGTTTTCTGTATTCCGTTCCGTATCTTGACAGAGTTTTTAGTACTCTTTGCATCATGTAGAGAATCTCATCAGTGATCCATTCGTTTTTTTCTACATCGTCCATTCTCTTTTAGGAGTATATAGTTTGCTGATGTCACTAAAGCTTTTTTTAGTGCGTCCAATTTCGAGATTCCATTTCCATTGTATTCCTAGTATCTTCTTTTCACACTGTCCATATATTTTTCGTTCAGGTTTGGCTCCCCCAGGAATTTGTTACATTGCAATTTGGGTGTTGCTTTAGGCTTTTCGGTTTCCGTAATTTCACTCTTAATTTACATATAACAGGGCGATAGTCGCTTCCGCTGTCGGCACTTGGGTAGGTTTTGCAGTAAACCATTACATTCCTGAATCATTATTCGATAGTTATGCAGTCAGTTTGTTTTTTAGTTTCTCCTTCTGAGTCACCCCATGTTTATAATCGTCTCGGATATTGAATATAGCTGGTCATTTGGTGCGCAACATTGGACTCATTTTTCTCTACGTTCGTTGCGGGTTCCTAGTCCGAATTTACCAACTATCTCCTCTACTCTTTCCCTGCCTACTTTGGTGTTCAGATCACTCATAATAATTATGGCTTCTTGTGATTTGCAATGAGCCTTGGCGTTGTCTAGCATCGAGTAGAAAGATTCAATTTATTCTTCTTTACTTTGTGCTGTCGGTGCATACACTATTATAATAGCCACATTGCTTTCCTTTCAGCTTGACTACCAGAATTATTTCGGATAATTGGTAGTATCCCAGAATGCATTTCTTGAATTCTTGATCTAGTATCAGTCCTACTCCTTTATCGTATTTCTCTCCGCCTACATAAATAATCCTGTGATTGACACTGACAAAATCTCCGTTGTTTGCCATTTAGTTTCACATACACCTAAGATGTTGATTTATACCCAACTCGTCTCCTGTTTTACATTTTCTAACTGGCTACAGTTGATCAACGTCCTGATGTTCCATCTCCCGAGAGTTATTTTTTGTATGATGCGAGCAGTCGCTGGGTAACGGTTCGGTGACACCTGTTGCTCATGTCGCTTCTTTCCGAGCGGGGGATAGGTTCCAAGGAATTTTATCCCTTTTACGCCGTTTATATTAGCAGTCGCTGGATGATGGTCAGGTGACATCTGTTGCACATGTTGGTTCTTACTGGACTACGAACATTTTCAAAGCATGTTAACGCTTCCGTTAGCTGTCAATACTTCGACGAAACGATCACTCATCGCTGTCAATAGCCACCATTGTTAAGACATGCTTTCTCGTCTTTTGAAGTAATTTTTTGCGAAGAAAGTAATGTCTGTTTCCAGATATAGGACAATAAACTTTAAATTTTCTAGTTTTCCTCAAATAAATTTTGAAAGGGTATAATAGACTTTTACTAGATTTTTAAAAGAAGAATGTAACTTTTGCTTACAAATTTTACTCAAAAATGGCGGACGACACAGATGTAATAATAACTAAAATTTAAGATGTGCCAGGAAGGATTAAAAAATGTCAAAAAAAAAAAATCTAAAAATAATTTGGTCTTTCATTTTAATAATAATATAAATATTAAGACGATAGAAATTTGTTTTCATCAAGTTTAAAGCTGTTTTTATCATACTACGCCCTTTTTTTCAGCGAAACCGTGCTGTTTGGGCTGCAATCTCTCATTTATGCAAGTTTCGTTAAACGTTTTGCATATACGAGTGCTTTCGGCTATTTTTTTTAGCCATTATCAAGGAGGATTTTTATTCTTTTTTTATTTTTAACTGAATGTGTGTTTTTTTTTATGCATGTGTCTAAAATTACAAGAATGTTTTATTTTTCAAAGTACATTGTAGCCGTGTTCACAGGTTTGGACAGTTTTTACACACTTGGTGTCCAGAAAAGAAAACACTTTTACGTACTCAAGAACAATTAAATAAAAAGCTTAAACGCAGCACCTTGCCAGTCGTCTTTTACTAAACAAACATACACGCACACACAGACACACACATACACACACACACACACACACACACACACACACACACACACACACACACACACATATATATATATATATATATAAAATTATTTATTTAAAAATATGATTCCTCCGCTACATAAGAGTTCTCATGTTTCAAAAACAAGAGCTGAAAACTTCAATATAATTATTAGAATTAAATTGAAATAAAGTACCAAGCTCTATTTCATCGTCAAGCGAAATTTTCGGAATATCTAATCTCGAAATTTACGTATCTTTATAAGCATATTCATTATTAAAATTAAATTACAATGGAAACGGCTAGAGCAATTATTTAAATAAGAGGCGTAAGGGTTAATAATTTTGTATCAATATATCAGTTACTTTCAGAAAGAGGTCAAGTCAAGGTAGGGTTGGGGTGTCTAAATTAAAGCGGAAGATGATATTTAAACTCATACCGTCTAGTCTAGTATATATATACACATATATATATATATATATATATATATATATATATATATATATATATATAGTCTAGTATATATATATATATATATATATATATATATATATATATATATATATATATATATATATATATATATGTGTGTGTGTGTGTGTGTGTGTGTGTGTGTATTAAAAGTTATCACAATTTCTGTCCAGTATTCTTTTAAAATTAATCCTTAAATGTATAAAAGTGTATGATTGTCGATTATATTAAAGGCTGGAAAGTATTTTGTTATTATTTCACCCCAAGCAAGGTGATAATGCTACTAGGACCAAGGAGGTGGTTATAGAGAGTGAAACGGATAGAGAAGATTTTAGTTAGGAAAAGTACAATAAAGAAACAGGATCCAGGAAAACAGAAGATAGCGATTGGCGTTACATTTAATTTTTTAAAGAGTGCATGTGTCAGGGAAGCGAGAAATTTGGAGTGAGTTCTACAGGGAAGAAGTACGAAAAAAGGAACTACTAGAATAGAACTGACGGTTGCATCTAGATAGTTCAACAGTAAAACGGTGTAATCTAGTAGCACGCTTAAATTCATATAGTCGAGGAACCAAAGAGGAAAACTCAATCGAACAGTCACCATAGAAATATTTGTAGAAAAGACAAAGTGAAGCCACATTACGTCGGTGAGAAAGGGATTGAAGTCGAGATGACTGCTTAGGAATGATTACATTACAGAACCGTCTTTGAATTTTATAAAGAATCTCGAGATGTAGTAGGAGCATGTTGCGGGTGGTTAGTAACGTCCTCTGTTTCAGTTGGAAAAACACGTGTCTCCTAGAATACTCACAACAAAAATGGTGGACTCGGTATGTGAGTCCATGTGAATAAATGAAAAGAAACAAGAAACAATACATGTGAAACAAATGATAATATATTAACAAGAAAACGGTATACAAGTGACAAAGACAATGATGTGTGTAACAAAAGAATGTGAAAACATTTAAAGTTCACAGGATGTGAAGTGACTGAATGTCCGTACGTGTGTTGTGTGTGTGTGTGTGTGTGTGTGTGTGTGTGTGTGTGTGTGTGTGTGTGTGCTTTGTTCCTACGTTTTCCCGCAAGAGACTTACATAATGATGTGAAAGCGGAAAAAGTAAGAAGAGAGTGAGAAATATCGCAGAGTATTAATAGTCCGGAGAGTGTCCCCTAATAGTGGTTTCAGGAATAAGTGGAGTTAACCCCACAAGCACTAGGACAGATATGGCAGCGGTATTTAATGAGTCGATCGACTTTTGTTATGATTAACTTAACTTACAGTAAAAACTTTTCTTCTTTTCTGTGACGTGTCCTTTCAGGACGTAGGTGATCATGGTTTTCCAAATTCTCCTAACCTTGGACTTTAGAAACGTTTCTCCTTTTGCCAAGCCTTTCACACTCGTTCTACCATCCTTTCACACAAGCTCGTCAGGTAGGTGGCCCACTATCTTTCCCTATCTCTCTTGCTCTCAATATGCCCTGTGAGGGTCAAGTTTTCCAAACCCACCTTTCCCATCAAATGTCTAAGATATTTCAGATGTTTATTTCTGATTCGGAGTATAAGTAATTTAATTGTTACCATTTTCTGTAAGACTTCTTCGTTTCTTACTGCTTCTGTCCACGGAATTCTCAGTATCCTTCTGTAGAGCAGCATTCCTATTGCCTTGAGTTTTCTCTTCATCTGTGGGGAGATTGTAAAGTATTCAGTGGCATACAAGAGGACATATCACATAGCAGTTTAGCATTCATTCTTTTGTTTCTAACGAGATTTTCCTGTTTCTTAGTACTATGCTTAGATTTTGCAAGGCATATTTCACTAATCCTATTGGTCTCACATTTTCCGTATGCATGAAATATTAAGTGGGGATCAAAATCACTACGGCATTAATGTTCTGCATCATCATCATCACCATCATCATCATCATCATCAGTTCTAATTTCAGGTATTGTCGTTGGGTGGTTGCGCAGCTGATCATCTGACTAGCTTCCTCCACAAATCTGGGTTGAATGCACGAGTAGTAGCCATTTGCGCGTAGCATGTTCTAGTCGTATATGCCACTCTATATCAAACTACAGAGTCGCCTTGGTGACGGACACATGGTCAATCGGGGTGAGCCTCCGCTCTGGTCGTTGACTCTAGACTAGGAAGTGATACCGTATCTTCACGGCACTGGCTACATAAATAGCTATGGGCACAAGTCTACCCCATTGTGCTAGATGGCTGTTTGCCCCTACAACAAAGCTCATCCACCACTCTTTTACAGGCCTTGTTTTAGATCCTACCAGATGAATCGCCACTCTACTCACTAGAAAAGCTTGGTGGGGGGACCAGTTTAGTAGCAGATGACCTGACCTTTCGACAGATAGTATGGTGTTACATGGCAACATTAGTAGATTTACCTGGCATAATGACCTGCATATTTTAATGTTATTTCCCTTCATGACATAAGCAATCATGGCCCTCCACATGTTCCTTCTTTTTTATTATCTATGAATTGATTTCCTTTCAAAATAGTGTTTCTCCTAGACTGTCTGCTACCCAAGGCTAGACAGTATAATCTACACTGCTATTTAATCCATAGTTTAATGGAGAGTAGATGGATCCATGCTTATTTTTTCCAGGGCATTTGTCGAAAGTGAACGCAGCAGACTAGGCTGTAATTTGAACTCTGCTCGTTATTTCTGCTTTCTGTACCGCTAACAGTAACGCTACCCGCATATTTACGAGTTTGCCAATTATTTCGGCTCGGTATACGCCCAGTTTGAGTCGACCACGATCACTGAGAATTTTGTTCGTTGTTGAATATTCTAGATTGGATGTACGAATAGCCTGAAGCAGACGAAAATAATGTGTAAATAAATGCTTTTAAATAGCTCATTAACAACGGAAGTCATAGATTCTTATAAGAAATGTTTGTAATCACACAGTAATAGAAATACTGCTTCGAGCTGGGTCCCTCAGTCTCACGGGTGATCGTAGTCTCACGATATTTAATTATATCTGTTATAATTTGTTTCGTTGCTTCTGTTTACGCACACTTATAAATACAGATGAAGATTAATACAACTGAGGTCCATACTCACGTCACCGGAAGTGACATCTGCCGATGTAATGGCGTACATTTCCTAATTGTCTATGTCAGTATCGGATTTATGAATTTATGATTATATCTATAGTACAGAGTGCCTGCGTAGCTAAGAGAAACATTTCATTCGAGCCCACTTTCCTGTAAATAGCAGTATAGACTAAATAAACAATACACACTTTTTTTACACGTTTCAAACTAATTTTTAAGCAATTCACCCCAAGCAAGACGAGAGTACCACTAGCACGCAAGGGGTTACAGAGGATTGAGAACAAAAGTAAAGAGGCGTGTTTGTTGAGGAGATGAAGAGAAGGATGGGGAACAAGCTCAGGGTATTAGAAGATTTCGATTGACATTATATTTGAATATTTTAAGATTATAGTTATCAGGGAAGCAAGCAAGAGAAAGGGAGTTCCACAGACGGGAAATCCGAGAGAAGCTGTTTTAGTATGCTGCAAGAATAAAGCCTTCCGTTTCGACCTTTAATACAGATGATTGGAACAATCGAAGGGTGTTAACAATCTTCTAGGCAAGCCATAAGAATTAGTAGGCAAGTTTTTTCTTTTTTTAGTTTTTTTTTTTTACAATTATGTCCGGCCTCTTTTCTTCAATCTTCCTGTCTGTAAAGATGGTGTAATCCCATAGAATTGTGCTGTCTTCTATTTCTGTAACCGATGCAGGATGATGTTCATACCACTGATTATTAACATCTTTTACAAAGTTTTTGCACATTGTCCAGTATAAATATTGCCCTACTCTATCGTGACGATTTTCATTTTCTTTTGGCGCAAGTACAGAATATCCTGAGATTAGATGGTCTATGGTTTCCCGATATTTGTCACAGAACCTGCATTTTGGATCCACACAGTCGAAGAGTGTTAACAATCTGCTAGGAAAGCCATAATAATTAGTAGGCAAGTTTTTTCTTCTTTTCTTTTTTTTTTTTATAATTATGTCCGGCCTCTTTGCTTCAATCTTCCTGTCTGTAAAGATGGTGTAATCTCATAGAATTGTGATGTCTTCTGTTTCTATAACCGATGCTGGATGATGTTCTTACTAGTGTTTGTTTTCCAAGGTGTTTTCACATTGCCCAGTGTAAGTATTGCGAAACTCTATCGTGACAACTTTGATATTCATTTGGCGCAAGTACAGAACTTCCTGTGATGCGATCGTCTGTGGTTTCCGGATATTTGTCACAAAAACCGCATTTTGGATCCACACTATTATCTATAATAATCGCCTGTGTGTTACTAGTAAAAAAAAACCTCTGGTCTTGCGCTGCAAAAATAAGGTCTTCCCTTTCAGCCTTTAATCCAGATGCTCGTAACCATCGATGAGTGTTAACTTTATCAACATCAGCTTTATTAGCCTCGTTCTGAATATTGATCATGCAGTGGTTTGTCTTGTTCAAGAGCTTTATCATTGGATTTCTTTTTCATATTTTTTACTACCACAGTTCTTGGCCCCTGTTTTCTTTTGCTACTAAATGTAAATCTCGTTTGTATTTACAACTTTCTTTCATGATTAAATATGTTTTCTTCCTGTTTTCGTGTTGTTTGACTAATTGTTTCATCCAGCCCTTTGTTGGTTCCATGTATGTTAGTAAGCCAATAGTTGTCTTGTACGACAATTATAGCTGAATAAGACCTCTTCCATTTTCTTTACGGGGTATGTATAAACAGTCTGCATCAGCCTTTAGATGATGCATGTTATGCTTAGAAAGAAGCTATCTTGTCTTACGATCCAATCGTCTGATGTCATTTAGAGTTCAGTTAAGATGTTGAAACTATACTGAACCACTGGCTATTAATGGCCATAATTCTGTTCTGGGAATTCAATTCACTTCTTAATATCAGTCGCATCATACTATACTAATCTTTTTTGCAATATTTCTTTCATTTTTTTATGGGGATATTTTTCACCCTCATTTACACCGAGGTACTTATAAGCTTCTTGCTCTAAATATTTGATTTTTACTTCAGATTCTAAGTTAATAGTGATCCCATCAAATGCCTTACGGTAATCTATTCAGGCAGTACTGAGATTTTTCTTTGTAGTTTCAAAGATATCCTGTTAATAAGTAATTGGTCCTTACATCCGTAAGAGCCACATTTGCTCCCTTTTTGTTCAAAAGATCGTATGTCATTTTTTCCGACGAAGGAATATGCCTGGTTTTTTTTTTCAGAATAAATGTCAGTGATTTGTAAATAGTGGGATGACGTAATTGGTCTGCAGTTTTGGGGGGTCATTTGTGTCACCATTCTTTAGTAGTAGGAAAGTAATTCCTTTGGTTCCTCATAACGGAATTTTAGTAAGATCATTAACCATTTCTTGAAGTTATTTGGCTAGGTTTTTGTGTGCCGTATTTAGATAAGAGAGCCAAAAGTTAGCAATTGTATTTATTCCTGGAGATTTCCAGTTGTGTGCTTTTCTTTTGTTTTTTCAATTTTGTTCCCATTCAACATCCTCATGGGTGATTCCCGCCAATGTTTGTTCTGGTTTATTTTTCATGAGTTCTACTTCTTGCGTAATCCAATGTATTTTTTTGTTATATTCTTTAGGGCAAGGCCATATTTTCCCCCGAACTGTATAACCTTTCCCATTGTTTGAGTGGATGGAGATTGTCACTTTAATTTTTTGCTTGCCCATTTCTCTGTAAAATTTCTTCGTATTATTTTGAAAGATTTTGCTCCGTCTGTAGAATCTTGATTTTTTTTCATAGCGTCTGATTCATGGAGCTTTCAGTTGTATTGTTTGTTCTATTTTTTCTTTAGCTGAAAAGACTTCATTTTCATTCCTAATTTTGTTTTTTTTCTTTTGAGTTTTCTGCCTTTTTTAGTCCTTATATTTGTTCATCTTGCCAGTTCATCGAGTACTGATGATTCACTTCTAAGTTTTAAATTTCTTTCTCTATTTTTTTAAGGTGACTCTTCATGTCTGTGAGACTGCCTTTTTTACTTTGACCAATATACCCATCATGACACCCAGTTTGATAAGAGTATACAAAGTATATGCATCACAGCCAAACGAGTGCTATAAGATGAAAGGTTTTAACCTTGCAAGATCGTTATCTTCTGTCTTCTTAATTATTGTTCTTTTATTGTCCTCTCTCCTTAATAGTATGTTTTCTGACACTCAGTAACACTTTGCGTCTTAGTGGCTTTATTGCCTGGCTTGGTGTGAAATAAAAGAAAAGTGAGGCCCAGTTATAAATATCTTGAAGTTGGGTGACCCCGTCCATTCGGACGGTCTCAAAACCCATTCTGTGACATTTTCCCAATTTCCCTTATGTTTACTTTGTGGGTTGTCAGAACAATTACGCCCTGGATGTAACATGGTTTCTTTTCGTTTTTATTTTTGCATAATTCAAAATGATCAAACCCAGATTTTTTGCTTGGTTAGACTAGGTGGTCGGATTTGAAAATGTCAGAATATTTTGATTTCTTCTTTCGAGAACATTTTGGTTTCTTTCGATGTTATTTATTTACATAGACAAACCCAAGTCATTTGCACTGTTCTCGGCGAAAGTCTATTCTGTTCATACAGGTGTACCTTTTTATATTCTTTGTCAGCCACTCTGCTGTATTCGTAGATAATGTAGCCGTTTCATTTTTTGTAGATGTGCCATTTAATATTTTATTTCATCACTCTTCATCTTCAGAATGTTTGTTAAAATAATAATGATTAAGGAATATATTCATACTAATTAATCTATAGCTGGGGAGAAGAGGTAGATTTGAATTTATTTATTTTGCTAATATTCACTCTATACATGTTGTTGCTGCATGATGCGCCGCTTAACAAAAACAACCGACCAAATGACCTAGGGATCATTTAATGCCGAAATCTAAATATACGCAATTTTATTTTTTTTTGGATAATAATGCTTTTAGTCAGACATGTCTTATGATTTAACCTCTAACTGGGGGGGGGGGTAGAAGTGATGAATTCATACCTTTTCCAGGGATATTAATGCGTAAAAGAATATAACGAACCCAAATAGAATTGGAGCTCGGCTCTCCGATTAACAATTCCCAATTCCATCCATTACATGACACTCACATCCAAGCTTTAGAGCATCTGGTATCCCTCTTTTTTTTTAATAGATACTTCCTCCTGTTTTCTTCAGTCATAATCAAGTACCCGGATGTAATTATATAGCAATCTAGTGTGGCTAATACACCAATTATTTTATTATCCGCTATATAGACTCGATTTGTTGTCATGGATCTTCCCTTGTTACTACAAACGAGATTTTCTTTATCCCCAACTGCAATTCCGTTGTTGTTACTCGAGTTTTAATTTTGTTGAGAAGTATTTCAGATTCTCTCTTATACTCGGCAAATAATTTTATATTATCCATGTTCACGAAATGAACGAAGTTTATCGTTATGTTAGCAAATTGATACCTTTTGCAGTCTTTCATGTTTCAATGTTATAACCACTAGGATAAATAGCAGGCTGAAACTAACGCATCGAAAAAATACTCTTTTTAATACTTATTTCCGGTAAGGTTTCTCTATTAGCAGCGGTTAAGTCGAAATTTCATTTTTTTGTGAGTTTTGCTACGGATCTCATCATTGACTTGTAAATATTCAACATTGGTGTATCCAACTGTGTGCGATAGGAAATTATTATTATTATTATTATTACTTCCTTGGATTTCTGTTCACTATTTATTCGGACTATTGTCCTCATCTTTGTTGCCATATTTTTTTTACAACGTTTCGGCCGTCGTTCGCTCCGGCCTTCTTCAGGTGGTTGGAATGTCGAACTGAACCCTTTATTTTGCTCACTGTGGTAGACTGTTCTAGTTCCACGTGCCATGTCTAATGGATGTCAGTTATCAGTTATCTCCTGTTAATTCCAAATTCTCCACCGCCTTAACTAGGTATTGGACTCACACTTTTTGGGCCCTGCCACTGGATCTAACCAACGCTTTTATCCACTGTGACACGTGTACTAGTGTATGAATTTCCGGGTATTATAAACCAAATGTCTTCTGCAATCATTTTTTACCAGTGCTCATATTGCAATTTTTGCTGTTATCATTAGTATCTATTAATTCGAAATTTCAGTTTTTCGTGAGTTTTGCTACGAATCTCATCATTGACTCGTTAATATTCAACATGCTGAGACATTGGTGTATCAAACTGTGTGAGATAGGCAATTATTATTATTATTATCATTATTATTATTATTATTATTATTATTTCCTTGGATTTCTGGCGTGTACACATTTCCTTCCGGGTCCCAACCAGAAACCTAAGGTCAGAAATGACATCATGACATTATCCACTGACCATTTTGTAAAAAAAAAGAAAAAAAAAAGAAAGAAGATCACACACATTTTACATATATAAAGCTCTTTGTAATATGTGAGCTTTACTTGTGAGTACAATTTTTTGTATTTCTTTAAATCATGGGCTACCAGGAATCCTCTTCAGGGTGTCTAACCATTTCCAACCAATTCGAGGGCTTCAGCTACAACTGGAATTGTTGATTTCCTCATCAACCACATTTCTGAGATTTCAGTTTCAAGATCCTTGTATTTTTATAGGATTTTGAAGATCTTCAAAGATGCATTGCAATCTGCAGGGTCGGCCATGTTGATAAGAAAGCACATTTTGTTCTTGTGATCTTTAATCATGATGTCTGGACGATTAGATTTGATTGTTTTCTCTGTGTGTGTTGTAAAATTGTTACAGGTCCTATCTTCGCAACCGGGTCTGGATGATGTTCATACCAGTTTCTTACAGTTTCTTTCCCGTAAATGTTGTATATTTTCCAGGGCAGATATTGGCCCTCTCTATCATGCCGTGTTTTATATTCAGTTATTATTATTATTATTATTATTATTCAGTTAGTATTTAGTTATTATCATTGTTATTCAGTTCTTCTTTTATTTCTTCTTATTATTATTAATATTGATTGATATTACATTTAAATATTTGAAGATTATATCTATCAGGGAAGCAAGTAAGAGGAAGGGAATTCCTCTGTCAGGAAGTGCGAGAGAAGAAGCTGTTGGAATAGAAGAGGCGATTATATTTAACTGTTTCGACAATGAAAGGGTGAGACCGAGATGCTAACCTAGTAGCATGCTTAAATTCACGCAGTCGACGTACCAGTGAAAATATTTAGAGAAAAGACAGAAAGGAGCCACTGCAGGTGTGTGAGAAAGTGACTACAGACGAGATGCCAGATCAGGACCCATCACATTGCATATTCGTCTACCATGTCTAGAAAATAACTTATTCTTATTTTTTATGTACCGTGTCCCCTCAGGACGTAGGCGATCATGACTTTCCATAAATTCCTGTCCTTTGTAGCTCTTAATAAATTTTGTCTTTCTGTTATTTCTCCTAAGCCCTGTTCCGCCATCCATTTACTCTAGCTCACTAAGTATGTTATGCATTGTCTTCCTTTGACTTTCTTTCTCTCTATCTGTCCCGTGAGTATCAGATTTTCCAAGCCTTCCTTCCTCATTATGTTTTCCAGAAATCCCAACCGTCTCTTAATATCAAGTGCTAATTTCCTTATTGTTTCTATTTTTACAAAACTTCTTCGTTAATCACATGTTTGGTAACGTTATCCTCACCATCCTTCTGTAGAACCACATTTCTGTTGCTTCAAGTGTCCTCTTCATCTTTGAGGCGATCGTCCATCACTCACTGTCATACAGGACAGATATCACATATCAGTTTAGTAAACTTTTCCTTAATCTTGTTTCCACTGAATTCCAAATTCTAGACACGCGGAATCTCTGGTCTACTAAAATTCATAACTTTCAACACTCAAACATTTATTTTATTGCTATGGAATAAATATTTTATAAAATCTCACTCTGTCTTAAAATCTGCTTTAGGTCCCGCCTCGCGAAATAAAACAAAATATCATTTCGAAACAATGACTCAGTCGAGGAATCGCCTCGAGTTTGTCAATTGTACTCCATTATTATCATTATTTCTTCTTTTCAGCACTAAAGAGTTCTATACATTATACCGCAATTACGTTGATTCTGGTCACCAGTTACAGTATATAATCATTGTTTTATCATTTGATACCTTCTGTGTATGGTCTAATCAAGTACTTCAATAATATCTGGCCACGTCTATCTTAAGTGACAAACAACAGTTTTTAAATATGTCGAGATTAACAAAACCTTTATACGATAATATCCCGCTAGATTAGTGTGTACGCGATTAATCTCCTTACTTATCTCACTGGTTTTCCATGTTTTTTTTTTCTTATGTCTTTCGTTAATACAAAAGGAATTAAATTAACTTGTCACATTTTAGAGCACAGACGGAAGAGCTGTGTTTGCTACTCGCATGAAATATTTTCTCCTATCTCTTCACACTTTTCTAGATCTGATTTCATTGAAAGCGCGTAAAATGCTCGTTGCAAGACACTGGAGTTTCACACTATCGGAATAGATCTTAGGCTTTTATTCTGCGTAGGGGATGCGTTAAAACGAAAACTAAATCCAATATAAGATGTCTGTCATTAACACGCAACATCACGAATCAGTTTTGTCAATCGAGATCATAAAGTATCAATTATTATCATTATCATTATTATTATTTTATCTTTCCTTTGAGAAAACGCTTTGAATAATGAACCAGTTCCGTATTAAATATTTGGATTTCAACCGAAATACCGAACTTTCAGCTACAATCATTGTCTGCACACTAGAATCAAAGATAAGATACATATCTATCTATCTCTCTCTCTCTCTATCTATCTATCTATCTATCTATCTATCTATCTATCTATCTATCTATTCCTGTTCTTATTTATCTATAGATATCTGAGTGAGCATGTTCTAATCTCTCCATACAAGAGGATTATACTGAAACTAACCCATTATCCAAATTACCCAACAGACTTATATATATATATATATATATATATATATATATATATATATATATATATATATATATATATATATTCTCTTTATACATTATTTTTATAGATATGATCTATAATCAGAAATTCGAACTTTACTAACCAGACTTTTATTTGTGGCTAACAGCACGTCAGATCAAATGACTGTTTTCATTAGGGTTACAGGTTCGTTTCCTGTCGGAGAGCACACATTTTCTACGAAATTTCACGAACATTCAGGCCTGTAAATGTAATTAATACTGTTTTATTAAATAACAGAGTATTTACTTCAATAAATGATACCTATAAAGATAACATAAATAGAAAATATATTAAATAATTACCGGACTTAATCCATTTCATATATATATATATATATATATATATATATATATATATATATTGTCAACATTGGAAGCTCACGTGGCTGCCGTTTGATCTGGGTTTTCATTTGCACAGGATTTTCTTTTCTTCGCTACTGCCTTGGCTCTTTTGATTGCAATCTGGTCATCTGTTGGCGGAGATTTCTTTTTGTCAGGTAACTGCTGCCGTATACGATAGGCAACAATAAACTATAGTAGAACTCCAAATTGATCGCTGTATTTAAAGACAATTTGACGGACGTAGGGCTTTACTTTTCGTACAAACAATGATTTTTATTTCATGGCTTACTTTCACTGGATTTCGCAGTTAATTTCAATTATTATCAGATTTATTTCCAAGTTATAAAAATAGTTATCGTACAAAAAATTCGTCGCAAAAAATCACATTAAAAAACTTGGGAATTTAGAATTTCATTATTGCGGGTCTGGATCCGGTCTGTAGTGTTTTTAATTTGCTCACAGAGTCGGTCTAATTCCAAAATGATATGTTGGGTTACAACATTTAAAAGTAAAGTTTAGAGTGTGACACAATGACATTCCCATTTATTTATATAGATTATTTGTTTGTAATAAAAAAAAAAATTAATTTTTTCGTGTTGATGACCGAATATATTTCTCCCATGTGAATACAAATAAATGTATATTTATGTTGGCTACGTAATTCCCCTTTTGCGAGCCTAGTTCCTTCATGACGTGCACGATCATTGCTCTCCACAACTTCTTATCCTTCATAATTCTAAACAAACTTTCTCTTCATGATTTCAAGTATAAGTGTCTTTTTTGTTCCCATTTGCTCTAAAAATTCTTCATTGCTCACATATTCCGTCCGTGCTTTTCTCAACACTTGATGTAATACTTTTGTTTAAATTTATTATTCAAGAATCTCACCTTATATAGTACAGTGTATATGTGTTTGTGCGTGTGTTCAAGCAACTCCTCCGCTCCCACTGGTTATAGCTCATTCAAAAGCCCTAGAATTCATAGTTCATTCAAAAGCCCTAGAATCGTTAGGCGCAGTGAACTATTTTCGTTGAGCTCAGATTCCGAGTGGCCAAATAATGCGAGGTTAAAAATATATATTAATATATTATACAAGCTTTGCTTTCATGGTTCAAGGGAAGTAACTCTATATTTCGTTTGTATCTCAAATTATCCTTATTTTCCGTACAAATAATTATTTTTATTTCATGTGTAACAGAACAGAATGAATAAATACGAAATTGGAGCACAATTATCCAACGAATTGCGGGGTTAAAAAGTAATAACCCAATTTTATAGTAATTTATATAATTATTTACCCGCTACCCCACGCAGCAAGATATGGCACAAGACCAAGTTTAAAGTGGGATATCCGAGCCTGTAGGCTCGGGAAAAAATTCCCTATAGACCACATAAAAAAGGAGTCAGTTTCCCGAGACGAAAGTCTGCCCTTCAACAGAGCCTCGTCTGGGGGAGATACTCTCTGACATATGCGGTATTTACTTGACCCCACGAGGTCAGGCTGTGACACAAGGTCGGATTAATGGGGGCCCGAGCGCGTACACTCGGGCAGGGACAAAAAGTCCGCTCAGCCCCCGCAACCATCGATTGCGCTGGTTTTGGTGCGAGCACCGATCCCTCTCTAGTGCAATGGGAGGGCGCGGACTCGGGCAGCTGTTCCTCAGGGCTGGGCACCTCTTCAGTATAATTTTCCTCAGTTGCCCCTGAGCGCAGTCTGTTCAAGGACAGAGACGCAACTGAACTCTGTGACATATGCCCAAAGCTCAATATCTGCATTATATATTATCTAGTTCTAAGTGACAGCACTCTTCAGGGATTAACTAATTTGCATATTGATTTTAAAAAGGTATATTTCATTAATTAAGTGTCTTTCGTTAGTGTTCTTTTATCGAAAGGACTATTTTGATTTTCATATCAAAAATAGTTCTGTTTATGAATATTGTCTTATATAGTGCAGAAAAGTGTTTGAAATTTGCATTTTATTTGGCCTTCAACAAGTTGACATCTATTTGTAACAATTTCCTTAACTATAACAAGCCAATGAATAAAATGTTCATTTAAAATTTTTGTTTCAAATATTTCAAGTAGTGAATATATCTTACTTTCCAAAGCGATAGTGAGCGGGCGAAGCCTGCTGCCATTTTCTAAAACAAATGCAAACGTGTATTTACTGGTGTACACAATATGAATGATAAGTGGACAGACTCAGGTAAGTATTTCATAAAGATTTGGATCCAAGAGAACTTTTCAAGCAAAACGCAGAAAATCTTTTATTTTTTGAAGATTGTTGCTGCGATATCTGAACTACCCAATCTTCACATTTCAGCTTTTTAAAATCGTTTAAGCGATCTGATAGGGGATGATTTATTTGCGACCCCATAACCCCTTTTCCAACATGCGCAACACCTAAGGCCTATCAATTCTCTATCACTATTTCCATGTTAAATGTTCTGATGAATTCCATTCTTTAGTTTCATCAGTTCAGATCTTTCAGCTAAGACGCGCCATGTTACGTCCACATGGTCGAGTCACTCTTCTTACCTTCGTATTCCATTTGTAAAACGCAGGCTTCACCGAGAAATTACTTTGTGGAACAGGCTCCCGCGTGGATGCTTACACCGAGTACGAGAATCTTAACCTCATCGATTCCAGATTTAATTATTATCTATCCTCATCTTCATCATCTTCACTTCCTATTCTCTCTTCTTACATCCTTGACATATATCTCATTCAGTCGCCCTCTACATAGAATGCCTTATCTTCTTCCCAAGAAGACTACTTTTTATATATGCTGCTACGTGGTTGCTTTCCCAGAATAATATAATCTTAATCTCGTCAGTTCCAGGGTTAATTATTATCTATCCTACTTATCTTCACAATATTCACTTCCTATTCTCTCATTTTTGCCTCTGTGTTATCTGTCTCATTCAGATGCCCTCTACATTGAAAGGCTCTTGGGCCTTGTATTGGGTGAATATTAGTTTTTTTAAAAAAAAGAATGCTGGGAACAGTATATTCGTCTAAACAGTCTCCATGTCTAATGTGACCATTATGTAAATCTTAGAGCACCATCCATCGACTCTTCAAAATAATCGTTCTAATTTTATTTTTTGTTACACTTAATATTACTTCATGTAGAGCTCTTAGCCGAAAAATTCCTTTTGCCTCAAGTGATCAATTGATCTTGGCTAAAACCTTGCCATATGACTGGACCACTCATACGCGTTAACATGCATATGCCCAAAATATCCATATAAATAATAAATTGATAGGTTTATTCGTAGACAGTTGGGTTGGCAAGATTACAGCTATTAATACTTATAGTAAGCACAGTTGTGCACAAACTGCGTAACTGGCTTTAAGGATTATATATATATATATATATATATATATATATATATATATATATATATATATATATAAAATATAGATCGATAAATTGGCGTTCCGACCACAAGATCTGGGTATGAATCTTTCCGTGACCAAAGAGGTGACTTTTTGATAACATCGGTCTGGGTAGACGACCCTAGCGTGTACCGCTGTTGAGAATTTGCTGAAAAACACGCCAAGAGTTAACCCAAGCCTTGCAAATGTAATTGGTTAGACTAAATAGTTCCGAAGGTGTAAATTATTGTTCTAGCACGAAGTCACGTCATCACGATTAAAGTTTTGAGCGTATTATCCCTGTTCAACTACTGATCACGCCAGATGATTTGCTCTCTCCCAGAAACTGTAATTAAGGCCAGCTCAGTATAGTTGCAGTATAAACCAAAACCTGTGTGTGTGTTGAAGAAATACAAATGTGATTAAGCAGGCACCTACCACAGGGATTAGCTAGCCAACAGAGAGGACAGCATACAAGTAGCTATAAAAGAAATATTTTATGCATGCATGTCATCAAACCAAGAGACAAATAATAAAGTAAAGTAGGTATCACCACTTATACAGGTCCATCAATGTATTAATGTTCTTATAATGTTATTCACCCAATACAAAACCCTAGAGACAATCAAAATAGAAGGATTACAAAATGAGTTAGCACTCTGCATTGTTCACAATACCTTTCCCTTCCACTGCATTCATTTTTTACCCTTCACCTGCAATAGCCCTGGAGTTCATTACAGGCAAGTTTGTTTTCTGCTGACATAGCAGGATATGACAACACAACCAAGCAAACAATCCAGCATTCAGCAATTACCCCCCATCCCCAGTAGCAGGACAAACATTTTGCTCAGAGTGAACAAAGTCACTTAAAGAGTTTTATGGTCGTACAATTAGGGTTCATATTATGAGGATATGTAGGATAGATAACGGTTAACCCTAGACATGAAAGCTTTAATATTGTAGTGATCAGGGAGGCAAACTCAACATACATGACCTATCAGGTCTGATCTGTGAAGGTCTGGACTGGTACAACAAAGGAATCCCGTTCGCCCAAACATCTGCTATGTAAATAGCGATAGATTAGACGTAGAGAGAGAGAGAGAGAGAGAGAGAGAGAGAGAGACTAGCAACATTTTATTTGTGAGAAAGTGTTTGTAGGACGGGAAACTATTCGCTTGGCTGCACAAAAGCTTCGAAGTCGTGAAAGAGAGGATGTGGCAGTATACACTATTTTTGCTCTGATCTGGCTCTTGTAAAGATAGAGAATGGGAAAAATCAATCAATTACTTTGTTACTTTCTCAAAGTTTCAGACGTTGATTGGAGTGGAAGAAACAAACTTGGACGCTTGCTTAGATAAATGACTAAAGGTTTACTTTTATATACAAGTTATAAAAATGTCTCGGGTAAGTGGTATACTTTAGCGGGTTGAATGTGCGGCGTACCAGGTGTGAAGTGAAAGCGTGAAAAAGGAATGTGCTTAACCACGGCTGACTGCTTGGTAGTTATCGCTTTGTGCTTGTCGTGTTGATAGGGTCCGTTCAATTACTGTGTTTGGAGGAAGTCGTTTACAAAGCCTAATGATCGGACGGGCAGTCAGCCGTGCGTGCATGAAGTCTCTCCGCTTTCTGTTGATGTCCTACTGTCCGGGTTCTTATAGACTATATAAGGGAAACACGCAAACGTAAGTGAAAGCATATGTAGCAAACGAGATTTGCCTCAATAATGGCTACCAGTCTTATATATTTGTGTATCTTTTACAAATTTATGTAGTAGAGTGCGGAGTGTGCGTGACTAAGCTAAACGAAAATTGGCGTGTAGTTGAATATATATTTTTTCTAATAAATGTGTAAATTTAGTTTTAATTTGTTAACTCTAACTCTATGTGAATTGTGTTTTGCCGCTACAGTTTTCTCGAGTGCTACAAAGAACTTGAGGTCTGGGTTGAACTTGAGTCCCAATAGAAATTCCAAGCAAAGAGACAAAATTGACTGTACAGCTGTTCATCGTGAATGGAAAAATTCAGTCTCTGCTCTGTAACGATGACACGTTACTTACATTGTTTCTGGAGACATTTAATGTTACAAGCCAGTTTTCCGCTCATTAAATTGGTGAGAGAAGAGGAAGGCTCCAACGTTCTGATCATGTAGATTTTAGAAGGTGCACCCATAAACCGTGATATCATCAGCATATATATATATTCTGAGGTCATTATAATATAGAAATAGTGTAGGAACGAAGTGCAATATAGATTTTGTCACTTTTCGGTATAGAAACAGCACGCACGATGCACAAGACTACTAAACCATAAGAATCGTTGCAGCAACACATGCACTGCAGACGTAGCAACAATGGTTGTATATAGGGTAAGATAACCTGATGGAGTCATCTCACTTCAGGCTGGTTTTGAATTTAGACTTGTCCTTCTCGTACAATAGTTGCCACGCAAAGAGAAAATAATTTACTACGACGTAAATGTCTTGAGAGTGCCTTAATCGCAAGGTCATCTACAGTAAATTGGCGCCCCGGCTCTTACAACATTTTACCATTCCTGATAGATCTTCTAATAGACTCTCAAGGAATTCGCCTATTTAAAAAATATCTAAAATTCCCAGCACCCCTATGTCGTGCGCATGTGCATTCTTACCAACAAAACAAATTTAGTCCGATGAAGTCCTGAAGGACGAAACGCGTTAGAAGTAAACTTTTTCAACATTTTCATACAATCTCCCCAATATACTGTTCTTGATATATAGAAATATGTATCATTATCCGATATATAAGAGCTGTATGCGTGCCATCTGTGGAGTTAGCCTTCAAGACATCCTATGTAGACCTGTTTAACAAGTGTAATATTGGAGGAATCGAGACTTTTCACATACAGTCTCAGTTGTGGTGGACTGGTCATGTCTTGAGAATGTCTCATGACTTGATACCCAGTATCCTAATGTACAGCCAGTTAGATCAGAGCTACAGAAATGTAGGTCCCCCATGGCTTAGATACAAAGACAAGCTGAACAGCAACACGTCAGCTGTCAATATACCTCATAACACCCTCGACCGATTAGCCTTGGCTTGGAGCGGGTAGAGTGGAGATCAACTGTTTTAGTGGACTCAGTGGTTTTCAATCTGATACTCTGAATCGTCTTCAAGAATTGAGAGCAAGATCTAAAAGGTCAGACAATCTAACAATGACCTCATCCCACAATCCTCGCTCTTGCTCCATATCCCCCCCCCCGTAAATTACTTGCGAGTCTTGCCACTTAAGATTGTCGCACAAAATTCGTAACTGAATTAATTGGTTAAGTTGTCAGAAGGGAGAGTCCATAATCTCATATATATCTCTTGCGCGGGTACCTCGAGGCGGTGTAATGGTTAGCAAGCTTGCCTCGCTCGAACAATTACGACTGAATAGTGAGTTCGATCCTCATTGGGCGCCCCATACTTTCGGCCTTGTGGAAAACCGCTGTATCTCTTCTGCAGCCACTCTAATCCGAGGATGCCGGTCTACTAGGTGAGTAGCTAATCCCCATTACAGACACCTGCTCAGGCACATTTGTGCTTGTTCAATACACACAGGCCCTATCTGTGGTTTATACTACAACTATGCTGAATAGACAAATTGACCATGGTGAGATTTGAACCCGAGTCTCATACGTTCTAACCACTCGTCTACGCGCCCATCTCACCCCCCATATATATATATATATATATATATATATATATATATATATATATAAACACACGTTTACTTTCATTTATTGCACACATATACACAGACATCGATATAAGTAGATGTGTGTATGCTTATTTCTGCATAAAATATTACTTAATTTCTCACGAACTGCCACTGTTATATATATATATATATATATATATATATATATATATATATAGCCTTGAGAGAGTGAAATGTTTTGAAGATTGCACTGAGGCATGAAACTGACAATCACTATGTAGTGTTGATTCCTGTCCACAGAGTCTATATTTGTAAGCGCTTTTATCTCTGATATATATCTATCTTCCCCTACAAATATAGCAAATTTTAAACTCTCTCTCTTTTTTACTTAATGCTTCACACACACACACTTACATACGCATACGTACACACACACACACACACACATATATATATATATATATATATATATATATATATATATATATATATATATATATATATATATATATTCCCACTTACATCAATGGTATCTTTTGCTAAATTTCTCTGCTCATGCACACAGCTATATATTTTTGTGTCTGTGTGTATTCAGACACACATTTAATTCTATCTTTTTCCTGTATTTCTTCAGACACACGCACGTGCGCGCATACACACACGCACACATACACGCACAAACAAACGGGCGCACACATGCATATATATATACAGCCAACATTTTTCTACTCATGTTTAATATACTTCAAATGATTTACCTATTCGTATGACTGATCGATATTACAAACATTGGTGCATAACAGACTTCTTGATCGATAATCTTAACTTCCGACATTGACCGAGCTAACCGCGCATGCCCGGATGTAACTGTAGTGAAGCACAGGATATGAATCTTGATAAATTACGTCCGTTCCGATTACGGAAGTTGGGCTTCGCCTCGCCATAAACAATAAAACGTTTAGAACGAGCCAATATACGACAGAAGGAGATAGACGCCCACTGTCAGTAACAGTATTTCATAGGAATTCGCCAGACAGGGAGACTTATACAGATCACTTCAAACACCGTATAGTCGTACAGAAATGCTACACTAATTAAATAAAAACAAAATAATCTGTTATATCTTAAACAATGATTTCACCACACGTAGATCACTTCATAACAAGTTAAATGTCCCGTCGTCATAAAAGTTGAAGTGAGTCCTTTTTGCACGTCACATTGGAAGTGATGCTTAGACGTAAAATCATTGGAAATATTTTTTCCAATTTGGAAATTATCAGCAAATAGTGATCTTTTTATTTTGCTGATCATTTCATCCCAAGCAAATTAAAAGGTTACAGAGTGTTAGAAAATATGAGGAAAACACACTATTAATGAGAGAGAAAAAAAAATAAGAACAAGATCTGTCTATATTTCTGAGGTGATATATTATGTACACTATTTACATTATTCGGACTATTGTCCTCATCTTTGTCGCCATATTTATTACAACGTTTCGGCCGTTGTACGCACCGGCCTTCTTCAGTATCTGTCTATATTTCTGACATGAGGTATTATGTACACTATTTACATTATTCGGACTATTGTCCTCATCTTTGTCGCCATATTTATTACAACATTTCGCCCGTTGTACGCTCCGGCCTTCATCAGGTGGTTGGAATGTTGAACTGAACCCTTTATTTCGCTCACTGGAGTAGACTGTTCTAGTTCTACGTGCCATGTTTAATGGATGTCAGTTATCAGTTCTTAATCGGGTACTGAACTCACACTCTTTGGGTCCTGTGACTGGATCTAACTAACACCTTTATCTATTGTGCCATGTGTCGTTGAGGACATCTGTGCATGCATTTCTGGGTATTATAAACCTAATGACTTCAGCAACCAATTTTACCAATGCTGATATTGCAATTTTTTGCTGTTATCATTCCATGTTTATACCAGAGCTCATATTGCAATTTTTGTTGTTATTGGTTTTTCTCTAGCACTCCTTATTACTGGTTCCCATTTTGTATTCATTTCTATGCGTGGTCGGCAAAGGATGTTTTTGCGCCATAGCATATGTTCTGATTCCTTAAGTTTACGAATTTTCCGATGGTGTTCTTTGTCTATGATCTCAGCCTGATCCCACATGGCACGTGGAACTAGAACAGTCTACCCCACTGAGCGAAATAACGGGTTCAGTTCAACATTCCAACCACCTGATGAAGGCCGGGGAGTACAATGGCCGAAACGTTGCAATAAATATGGCGACAAAGATGAGGACAATAGTCCGAATAATGTAAAAAGAACAAGAATTAAGAAAACAGAATATAATAATTGACATTGCATTTAAATATTTGAAGATCAAAGCTGAGTGGAAAGCAGGAAGTCAGAATAGAGGTCCACAAGTGAGAAGTGTGAAAGAAGAAACAGTTAGCATAGGACTTACAGTTACATCTAGCAATTCCATTAAAATGATCAGACCCTGCTGCCGATTTAGAACTCCGCTTAAATTCATAAAGTTTAGGTACAGTGTTCATCCGAATAATTACCATGGAAGTATTTCTAAAAAAGGCGCGAGGAAGCTACGTTACAGCGGTGGGGTAGTGTTTGTTGCCAGGTAAAGGCCAATAACATTGCAGATTCTTTTTTAGATTTTATCAAGAACCTCTAAATCTACAGCAGGAGCACCACACTAGATGTTGCAGCAATATTCAAAGCAAAGACGAACGGTAGACTTATAAATATGTAAGATATATTCTGGTGAGAAGAAATTGTCTAGCACAACACAGCGAACCAACTATCTTAACAGCAGATCCAACAATTAACTTGCTAAACTATTATCTGAATTAACCATTAAGAAAGCGACCAATTCATAATGATTTCTTTATGTTCCATTAACATTTTGCAGTCCCTTTCCCCACAGATGAAACGTCACAAGCCCCTCAGTGATCTATCGCCATAGAAAATGTTCAGACAAACTATATTCCTTAGTTCCACCAGTTTTAACCTTCACGACTAAGACCCACCATGCCAAGCATATACTGTAGCAAACCATATTCAATCGCTTCGTATTCCATTGTATAACCGGCTCCCAAGTGGATACTTCCCGAACCACTACAATCTTAATCTGTTCAAGTTTAGGGTAAACCGTTATCTTCGCCACATATCGCCATAAACTGTGCTTCTTACATCTAACTCTGTAACCCACTGCCTCTTGTGGCACCTTCATAACTAACACCTGCCACACCCATTGTAGCGAACCCCCCTCATTCTCTACGTATTTCATTAGTGAGATCTAATTTCCAATCGAGCAGTTTCATCTCGCTGACAGCTACTTTGTGCAAACGAATACCAAGAGGATGGTTCCTCGATCGCTACAATGTTAACCTGTTGAAGTCTAGGGTTAATCGTTATCTTCACCACATATCCCCATAAACTGCATCTCTTACTCTTTAATTCGATACCTCGAGTGGCTCTTGGAACTTATTCAACGTGAACATCATTAAAAAAAAAAAAAGTCTTTTTGAGCAGGTACAATTTGAATCCATGGAGCATCAGCTTTATTAACAACTGCGCGTCTGTGTAGGTTAATCGCCAGTAAGCTAGTTCGCTTGACAATTACTGCTGTGTGCTCGATATTTGTAGCCGTGTGGTAAGTCTAGTAAGGTGTTTCCGCGTGGATTATCTTTGTTGCTGAATAGTGAGCTGTGTGCTAAGCCTAGTAAGGCGTCTAAGCGTGAATTATCATTGTTGCTGAATAGTGAGCCGTGTGCGAAGCCTTGTAAGGCGTCTCTGCGTGGATTATCATTGTTGCTAGATAGTAAGCCGTGTGACGTCTAAGTAATTATCATTAATAGGCGTCTAAGCGTGGATTATCATTGTTGCTGAATAGTGAGCCGTGTGGTAAGCATAGTAAGAGGTCTCAGCGTAGATTATCATTCTTGCTGATTAGTGAGCCGTGTGCGAAGGCTTGTAAGGCGTCTCTGTGTGGATTATCATTGTTTCTGAATAGTGAGCCGTGTGCTAAGCCTAGTAAGGCGTCTAAGCGCGGATTATCATTGTTCCTGAATAGTGAGCCGTGTGCGAAACCTTGTAAGGCGTCTCTGCATGGATTATCATTGTTGCTGGATAGTAAGCCGTGTGCTAAGCCTAGTAAGGAGTTTCTGCGTGGATTATCATTGTTGCTGAATAGTGAGCCCTGTGTTAAGCCTACTATGGCGTCTAAGCGTGGATTATCATTGTTGCTGTTACCAGCTATAAAAAGTGTCGTTATTAAATAACCTATTGAGGTTGATATGCCGTAAAGCAAAACAAACCAAACCTTCTTGTCCATTTCGCTCTTAAGTTTTGTTTTTTTTGTTAATTCTCCCAAACCCTGTACCCACATCCATTTGCTCAAGCTCATCAAGTATTTTACGTGCTGCTTTCCCTTGTCCTTCCTTTTATCTGTCCCGTGAGTATCAGATTTTCTAAATCTTCCGTTTTCATTACGTGCCCCAGAAATTTCAA
>CAHIKZ030004332.1:3307500-3357500 GCA_903632075.3 Acanthosepion pharaonis | reverse complement strand
ATCACTAGTTTTAATCTCTCAGTGGATATTGTGAAGTATTTTAATTAATTTTCTGTGGTTTGGGTATTTTTCACGTCTTATATAGTGTCCCAATTGAAGATGATTCTTAGATGAATGTAAAAGTCCTTCATAGAGGATTAATATGTTCAGCTTAGTCATTCTTCAGAAAAATGCTTAATTTTTCTTTTGGTTTTTTGTTGTTAATGGTAGAACTGTTATATTCAGTTGAGGATTATACATGGTTCTAGCTAGTAGAGTCTGTTATATTTACATGTTGTACGTAAGATTTCTTTATACTTTTTAGTTGCATTTAGTTCTTTTAGTCGGGTCACTACTGTGGCGGGGTTGTTAAGTTGGGTGTTGATGTAGTAGTAATCCTGATTTGATATCATTTGAGTATTGCAAATGTAATTACCCCGTTGCTATACGTATTTGCGGTGTAGGAGGAATCCTTTTCATTTTTTTTCATATTGAAAACAAAATAAATTAAAACGTACAACAATAATATAAACAATAAAACTTGAGACACGTGTTGACATAAATAGCAAGAATTTGTATTTTTTGTGATATGAATTACAGGATATTGGTATGGTGTGTGTGTAAAAATGTTCTCAGTGTCTCTTTTGTTTACTTGGTTTGGTTCCGAGAATTTCGTTTGTGAGGATCGCGTTTGACATTATCTGTTTTCGAACTTCATGGAACGCTGGCAAAGACGTGAGTTTCTGGACTACTACTACTACTTGTCTATTCAACTAATATGGTTACCCTAGTCTACACTAGTCTACTGACTCTCTTGTGGTGGAAGGGTCGTTTTTACAATGATGAGAATTAGGATGATGAAATATCCTTCTTTTCTATCATCACTGATGGCATGGTTATTTTTAGAATGATGAAATATCACCATTTTGGACCGTAACAATCTTGTCCATATTTTCCCATCGTTCCAAAAACGGAACAGAAACATTAATGGGTCAATGGATTTTTTTTATGAATTTATTCTTAATATCATATTTTCATTTTGCTCTTTAGAATTAATACTGGTGATAACAGTAGGTATTAACGAATTAATATTGACAATTAATATGCTTAACTCGCTTAACATAAAATACAATGAGTATAGAATGTTTTATTTACTGTCAAAAGGCTTTCATATTTGGGTTTTCATTACAAAATATTTTTAAAAATATTAAAAACTATTACGATGCTCATAATTGAAAGTAACGAATTAATATCGATTATCTGTCGGTATATTTAAGCATAAATTCTTACTTATATATATATATATGTAAATCTTCATACATTCGATTTAAACCTTAACCCTTATCTTCGAACAAAGTATCATTATTACTTAAACGTTATTTTTAGTGGATATTCGTATTTGAGTAAACTCTCCGTTCATTTATTAAATAATATATTTAATTATTTTCGCCTACCGGTCTGAATATTCGAGAAATTTTATTAGAGAAAATTATGCGCTCTCCGGCAGGATTCGAACCTGCGCTTCCCTTAGGGAAACCGCTATTAGAAATGACGTGACTTGACCTTTCAACTACAGAGTGTACTGATACTAAATAAAATAAAAAGCTGAATAGTATGTATAAAGCCTATTAAATCTTGACTCGTAAACAAATACCCGAAATATTCAATGCACGTAAGCGTCTGTCAGAACTTTCTTAAGATCGTAGAATATTTCAATACGCAAAATATAGAATATACACAAAATATAGAATATACACAAAATATAGAATATACACAAAACATACAATATGTATGTGTATTTGAAACAAGTGCAGAAAATAAAAAAATAAGGAAAAGTGAGAGAGGATCCTTTTCAGGTACTTGTAGGGTAGATCACGATAGTATGTTGTCGGTTGCCCCCTGTCGATAAGAGTCAGAATAGAATGTGATCCGGAAACGCATTATTCGTTACAGAGACGAATACACACACGACGCGAGCAAAATCAGCATGGGACTACAATGAAGCAGGCATCGGAAATAATATCGTGACGACTTCATTTCTGTCCCTGATTAAGATGCATTCACTGTTACTCTGAATAAATTTCATACATTTCATTATCACATTATTTACATTCTTCGGACTATTGCCCTCATCTTTGTCGCCATATTTATTACAACGTTTCGGCTTGCAATATGAGCTCTGGTAAAAACATGAAATGATAACAGCAAAAATTGCAATATGAGCACTGATAAAAAATGATTGCTGAAGACATTAGGTTTATAATACCCAGAAATTCATACACAAGGACACATGGCACAGTGGATAAAGGCGTTGTGACAGGACCCAAAGAATGTGAGTTCAATACCCGGCTAAGGCAGTGGTGAACTTTCAGAGGGAAATTAACAGGAGATAACTGATAACATGTCATCCATTAAACATGGCACGTGGAACTAGAACAGTCTACCCCAGTGAGCGAAATAAAGGGTTCAGTTCGACATTCCAACCACCCGAAGACAACGGCCGAAACATTGTAATAAATATGGCAACAAAGATGAGGGCAATAGTCCAAATAATGTACATAATACCTCATCTCAGAAATATAAACAGATTTCATTATCAACTAAACTAGGATTTCTTAATCTTTCTTTAAGGTCATTTTTATGAGCGAATACAGTTCCTTTGTATGTGCTGTCAAAGCTGGGAGAAAGTAGGCGGGCTATTAATTCGTAAAATAAACCCAGAAATTGTTTTCGCATCTTGTTAAATGAACTAGCTCTGTCAAGTATTCCGCCATATCGAATATTTTGACAACCAATGGCACAGTTTTGATCTAACGTAGCAACCAATCAAAGAAGATCTTAGTTCGCATGCGTAGAAATATAACTTCCTCATAAAGTCTGCATACCCCTTAACGTTCTGTGCAGGGTTAATTTCAGTAAAACTATTTCTATTATAAACGTCATTTTAGTCGATACACGTGTTTGAGAAAAAAAACCCTGTTTTCTTACAAACAGTGAAATTAATGCCCACCGATCTAGACACAGTGTAGTGTAGCGTTACGGGAAGTAGTATGCTCCCAACTGACTCATCCTACATAAATGAGTCACATCATCTCCCTGTACCGAAGAGGTTTTATCTTTTTATTTTTCCTGGTACTTCTGAACTTCTCACTATCCTCCCCACGCTCCCTAAGAGATTGTCTAGATATGGTAGATTTTGATCTTTTTTTTATCATAGAAGTGTTTCTCTAATGATTGTACTTCATCTTCAGACTCGTTATTACTCTCGAGTTCACGGTCTTGGGTGTGCTATTGCTGATAATTTTATAATGGCCTCATAACCAGCAGTTACCGAGAAGAGATCGGTTATCTGTTTTTATTTTTCCTCCAACTGATTTAAAATCGTTTAGCTTTTTCTTTGTTCTAGCTTTAGCTGCAAGTATCATGAGCCACTGTTGTGGGTACTCCTAATTATCAAGTGGTAATTATTCGTTCGGTTCGATAGATATCGGCGACGCCATTGTAGTGTTACTGACTCACGGAAAGTAGTATACACTCAACTGCCTCATGGGTAATAGCTGCAAAAACTTATAATCTTTGTGACTTTATATCTATATAAGTCAGCTCACGCAGAAAGTTTTATTAAAATTATAGAAAATGTGCCCCAAGGCGTGGATTAAACCAGCATTTCCTCATCTCGGAAAACAAACAGGCGTCTCTAAAGCAATCCCAGACTCTTTCAACTTTTAATGAAGAGCGCATTTCTTTTACGGACTTCCTGATGTCTACATCTACTAAATCAAGCAAAATTAATAGTCATAATATTTAGTGTTTTTTAATGTCAGGTCATTCTACAATTACTCCCAGTAGTACCAACTTCATGGTTGAATGATCAGCGACTAAACCAGTTCCCCTATCAGGCATTTTTCGTGAAGAGAGTGGGTAGACACCTAACAGGATTTAAAAAAATGAAAAAATATTTTCAACGGTCTGATGAACCATTTTACCAGGCCAACGCCTATCTAGAACATTAGGTTGAACTTAACCCTATAAGTATGTATGCCACCATTACGGTAATGATACGGCACGTCTGTGAGTCAAAGGATTCCTAGACTGAAGTCAAGAGACAGGACGGAGGATTTTCTGATGGAATTAACAATCGAGTGTCCATGACCGAAGCGAGCATTCATGTTGAAAGACATAGATTGTGGGTTGACCTAGACAGATGGGCCCCGGAAGGCCTACTTAGCGAAGACACGCTATACATGGATGAGTATTTCTCCGGCTTTCAACCTAGATATGAGAAGTGAATTGGTCAGGAGCTTAGCTGCGAAGCGGCCCTACGACCACATCCGTTCATGGGATTGATATTGATATTGATTATATCAAGCTTAAAATACATGATATATGTTAATAAACATATCTTGCCTTGATGTGCGGATACACCTCTGCGAAAATCTGAGACCAGGAACAAGACTTTCGGGCTATTTATTAAATTCTAGGAATTATTACACACACACACACACACACACACACACACACACACACACACACACACACACACATATATATATATATATATATATATATATATGCATGTATGTATGTATATTTAGACCGCATATCTTCATTCAAGCATGTTTAGTTGAATAATCTGGGCCTATTATGTCTATTTATTTTTATTTTGATCCTTTCGAATTCCCTGATCGACTTCTTAATGTTGATATTAAGTTCATTAAAGAAGGCGCCTTCTTAAATCAATTCAATATCAACATTAAGAAGCCTACCAGAGAATTTGGGTGGATTAAAATAAAAATAATTACATAATACGCCCATATTATTCAAACAAACACACACACACACACACACACACACACACATATACATATATATATATAAACATTTTCAGGATATATATATATATATATATATATAAATAAAAATTTCATATTCAAATTTCGATATATAAAAAAACAAAAAGGCAAAATGTCAATATAATTTTAAAGGTAAATTGAATTAAAAAAAACATTGATCCTGTTTCATCCTCAAGCGAAAATTTAAAATCCAAGAATTTATCATACTTCCAATTCTAAATAAAAAATTATTTATTATATATATATATATATATATATATATATATATATATATAAGATAATTTTTGTATCTTAAATTGGAAGTATGATAAATTTTCGCTTCTTGTCCTAAACAGAACTTTCTATATTTAATTCATTCTTTTCAAGGATCAATATTTTTTGGTTTTCAAATTTGCCTCTTGTTTTTGAAACATGAAAACTCTTATGTAGCGAAGGAATCATACTTTTTTTAAATAATTATAATTTAAGCCCTACTTCTGTATGGAGCACTGTTTTTTAAAAAAATAAAAACAAAAATACTAAAGAACTCCGGATTATTTACCTAACGTCTTCTTTCCTATTTTTATATATATTTGTACACACACAAGCACACACACACACACACACACACACACACACATATATATATATATATATATATATGTGTGTGTGTGTGTGTGTTTCGCCCTTTAGGACATCATCGGATTAAATTTGATTAAGCTACACATGTGCACAAACGGGAGATGCTGTGAATTCTAAATTTTCAATTATCTTGCTTTTGTTTCATCTTTTTTTTTAGTGTCGTGATCGCTAGATCATCCACAGTAAACTTCCGCGCAGGGCTCTTACAACTTTTCACCATTATTGATAGATCTTTTATTATCATAGTGTGGGATGTCCAACAACAAACATTATGGAAAAAAATCTAAATACACAAACCACATAAAAGCAAAGACAAAAAATGAAAAATAGTTTAAAATTTCAAATTCCCAGCATGCCTGCTTCTTGCGCTCGAGTAGTCGTACCAACGTAAACAAATTTAGTCCGATCCAGTACAAAAGGAGCGAAACGCGTCACACTAAAACTTTTTTGTACACTTTCTCATACATCTTTCACGCAAAAGTTGTTCTTGATATATCAAAATTTATATAAAGTTAACCTATATATATATATATATATATATATATATATATATATATATATATACATCCACAGACAGACTGTTTTGCTGTATCACAGCTCATCAGTGTGGCTAGACGTCCAGTTGCTTCTAGCTAGGATCGAAACCCAACTGAATTGGAGTCAGTCGGGAGGATTCTACCACTAAGCCGTTGGTGCACTCCAGGGTGAAGGTGAATTTAAGCATATTTATTTGTGACTGAGAGAACTCGATTCGATTTACCGAAGAGTCATGCATTATTAGCCGTAATAGGCACTGTTTACAAACTCACACTTCTTCTCCAGAGAGCACAACCGAAATAAATTTTCAGGAGCATATATATTGCATATTTATACTATTGTTTATTCAATACAAGGCTCAAGAGTCACTCACGGTAGAGGTTTTCTGAATGAAATTATTATAAAGGCGTAAAGAGCGTAAGATATAATGCATATGATAGGAATATTAAAGATAGATAATAGTTGACCCTATACTTCAAGAAGGTAATTAGTAATGTTTGGGATAACATTCTTTGCTCTTCCTTAATTAGTGTGCATAGCACTTGGATGATTATGTGACCCTTAATGGCTACTGAGTGACGCGCCAGTAGGAACGGATAAGTATTTTGCCATGAAGCGATGATGTTTTTCCGTCTTTGGGCGAAAACGCAGATTTCTGCGAGAGATTACATTTTTAAATGTGTCCGCTGAAATGCAAAGTAAAAAGAGAGAACGAGGCAAGAAGTCGCCCAGTATTTATAGTGTAGGGAGAACGACCCCTAGTGATCAATTAGGAAATTAAGGAGGAGCTAACTCCGACATATTTACGTTTTTCTGACTTCTTCCTAACCATTCTTTATTTTTGTTTTTAATGTTTAGGTAAAATGATGTTTCTATGGACATTACTACTGAGGCCGCCTATACGTAAAAAAATTATCTATGCATCAGTAAAAAAACATTTTTAAAATGTGTCGAGATGACACGTGACCAGTTGGGTCACTCACTGCACAAAGTTTATAAAATAATGAAGGTTGTCTTGAGTTAATTTAAATATTTAAATCCATTTGTGTTATTCTTAATTCAAGAAATATTGTTGATTGTAAGCAAAAGAAAGACTGAAATTAAGAATTAACTAACAACCTACAGGATATGTGGCTTAAATAGTTTTTATATTAGGGTTAGAAACTTTTCTCAAACTTTTGAATGCTTCCAGACTTCAAGAAGATTTAAATTAAAAACACTGCCGGCGTTCCTGGGGAATGCATTCGTATGCACACGCTGAAGAAAGAAAGAAAGAAAGAAAGAAAGAAAGAAAGAAAGAATATAAAGTGAAATAAATAAAGAATGAAATATAAAGTGAAATAAAGAATGAAGGAAAGAAAGAAAGAAGGAAAAGAATATAATGTGAAAGAAAGAAAGGAATATAGAGTGAAATAAAAAAGAAAGAAAAACAGAAAGAGTATAGAGTAAAATAAAGAATGCTAATAAAAAGAAAGATTGAAAGAAAAGAATATAGAAAGAAAGAAAGAAAGAAAGAAAGAAAGAAAGAAAGGAATATAGAATTAAATAAAGAAAAATTGAAAAAGAAATATAGAGTGACAGAAAGAAGGGAAGAAAGGAATATAGAAAGGAATATATATTATGTAAGAAAGAAAGAAAGAAAGAAAGAAAGGAATATAGAGTGAAATAAATAAGGAAAAGCAATATAGAGTGAACAAAAGAAAGAAGGGAAGGAAGAAAGAAAACGAATGGAGATTGACAGAAAGAAAGAAAGAAAAGGAATATAGAGTAAAAGAAAGAAAAAAGATAAAAGAAAAAGAAAAGGAATACAGAGTGAAAGAAAGAAAAAAGAAAGAAAGAAAAGGAATATAGAGTGAAAGAAAGGAAAGAAGGAAGGAAGAAAATATAGACAGAAAGAAAGAAAGTGTAGTGTTTTTGAAGAAAAACCTTAAAAAACCGAGAGCCGAGCATTTTTTGTTAAATATTCGCGTGCTTTTTGTCGTTACTACTACGTCCGCGCGATAAGTATAAATTAAGGACAATGTATGAAGTAATCAGTCGGAGTCAGAGTCGAGCTGGGATCTTTCCCAGTTGCGGTAGTCGAGCAGAGAGGAACCCGGACGAGGCTATGCCGAAGGGTAGAGTTTCGTCCGGCGAGGTAGACAGACCCGATCCCGTTTATGCGGGGACTACGGGGATTTTTTGACCGAGCCTACGGGCTCGGGAACCTCACTTTAAATTCGGCCTTGTGCCACATGTGACTGCGTGAGTCAGAGTCGAAGTAGTGTGATTGATCATTAAGAAATCTTCCTATGTTTGTTTTCTTGTCATACGAAAACTGTCCCCATAAGAAGAATATGGACTAAAAAAATAATAAAACACCTCAACGATTTTTGGAATAGAAAAACATTGCATTTACATTCCATTTGCTTTCTTTATTTCCTTTTGTTTTTCTTTGGAGACAAGTTGAATATTTTTGCAAGTCCAAATTTTCTTCCCCTTAACTTTCCACAAAAGAAAGAAAGCAAAAAGAAAGGAAAAGAAGTCAATGGCTCAATTCTAAAGGAAACAAAACAATTATTCGTTCATTTTTAAAATAAAATACAAACAAAAGAACAGATTAAATTGCGTCAGGAAATGATGAAAAAAAGAAAATGCTGTGTCATTGTTTATTATCGTTTTCGGATTTTTACCAGCTTAATGACATTGTTTATCTTACATCTTTGTTTTTTTATATATATATTTTGTATCTCTACGGACAATGTCGGTCATGTACGATTTATACCACAGCGAAAACAAACATATTTGTCATGTCGTAATTTTTTTTGTTGAAACATTGCAAAACTGTAACGAAAAGAGTATGGAAAAAGAAGCCGGAAAGACCACCACAGCATGAAAGAGATTCGACGTCAAATCGTAAAAGATGGAAGTAATGGTGAAAAAAAAAACAACAAAAAAAAAAACAGTTAATAAAAAATGTGACAAGCTATCTAAACGATAGGCGAATACAAATAAAAACGGCATTCCAAAGAGGAGGAAGAGAATACTGGAAAGCGAAAAAAAAAAAAAGAGATGGAAAGGAAGATTTTTCTTCCATCCAAATTGAAACTCTTTTTTTCCTTCATAATTCCTTTGAATCTTTTTTCTCTCCATTGTATGCTTTTATCGTACCTTAGTTTCCCTGTGTCACTCGAACCGCCCAAGCTGTCGTCTGTTTCTTTCCATTTGTAGTTTTCACTCGTTTTCGCCGTAAAGCTAAAAAAATATGATCTTTCCAGTCATTCGTTCCCGTTTTTCAAAAATAGAGACCTTCCTTCGCTGAAAAGATGAAATTTAGGCATTATTTTTACATTTGATCATTCGGCATTTTTCCTAAAATCTTTTTTGAACTGCAATTTTTTTTTTGTGTAGGTGATCCGGACGTAAATAATCGCTTAAAGCAGTATTTATGCCCGATGGAAAGACATTAATTCAATTCTCCGCGCTCTGTTCTATCGCTACTCATCTTAACTTTATGTAGGAGAGAAATAAGATCAGCTTGTTTTTCTATGTTTAATCTAGTCTTTCAGGTAGCCATTGTCGGATTCAACAGGGGAGACCATTCATTATTCGGACTGTTATCTTCATCTTCATTGCCATATTCACAACGTTTCGGCTGTTGTACGCCCCGGCCTTCTTCAGATGATTGGAATTTTGAACCGAACCTTTTATTTTGTCCAACGGAGTAGATTGTTCTAGTTTCACGTGCTTTGACTCTTCCAGACGTCTCAGTTATTTCCCTTTAACTGAACTCTCCCAGTTTTTGTTCACTACTGCTGTAGCCTGGTATTGAATTAACAACTCTTTGGGTCTAGTCACTGGATCTAACCAAGGCCTTTATCGGTGGACGAAATAAAGGGTTCTGTTTGAAATTCCAATCCCGTGAAGAATGCCGGAGCGTACAACGACCGAAACGGTGTGAATATGGCAATGAAGATAACAGTCCGAATAATGAAAATAATTTAAGTAATCATAATACGTCATCTCAGAGATATAGACAGATAGAAAAAGTTTTCTTTTATAATTAAACTAAAACTTTTTCGATCTTATTTTTATTTCTTTATTCAAACTAAATCTGATACGAAGTTACATTTCTGAATCACTGTTTTTCTCATATCACTCGAGATGACATATCTTGAGATGCCTGGGGACTATGGTGGGTGTTTTATTTTAATTGGGCGTCCGTCAGTCTCGGAGTTTGTGAAGCTGCTAAAGTGGCTCGCTAGTATCTATTACAGGTTCATTTATGATTTATGTTGCAACTATGCTAAACGGAAACGATGACCGACTTATTTGAACAAGGACTGAGCTGAGAATTTTGTGCTATCACGGTTTCCCAGCAGTCTTGCCAACCCAATTTCACTCACAAGGCTTGGATCGAACCGTGGGATAGTTTGGATTTCATGCATTTTCCGACAGTGCCACCCCATTTCTAAATCGACCAAGGTGAGATTCGAACCCTGATCACATGAGCAGAACGCTAACGTTCCAACCGCACAGCCACGTTTCTCTCTCTCTCTCTCTCTCTCTCTCTCTCTATATATATATATATATATATATATATATATATATATATATATATATATATATATATATATTATAAGCATTTCATCCCAAGCAAGGCGGGATGCCACTAGCACGCGAAGGGTTACAGAGAGTGGGAGCGAGAGTAAAGAGGCGTGATAGAGGAAAGGATGAAGAGAAAGACAGGGAATAGATCAAGGTTTCTGGAGATGTCGATTGACATTGCATTTGAATAGTTGGAGATTATAGCTATCAGGGAAACAAGTAATAGCAAGGGAATTCCACAGACGGGAGGTGCGAGACATGAAGCTATTGAAGTAGGAGAGACGGCCACATTTAACTGTTTCGACAGTGAAAGGATGGGACCGAGATGCCAGCCTAGTAGCACGTCTAAATTCATGCAGTCTGGAAACTAGCGAAAATAGCTCGTCGGATCAGTTACCGTGAAAGTATTTGCAGAAGAGAGAGATGGAGGCGACGGCGTGTCTGTGAGAGAGCGACTGTAGACGAGATGCCAGATCAGGGCCAATCACATTGCATATCCTTATTTCTGTTCTCAATAATAAATCCATTCTCATATTTCATTTACGTTATTTGTGATGAGAATATACATGTGTTTTACTTGTACCGAGGAATAAATTACACACTTCGGTAACAATTCCGCTATGTTTAGTCGTTTTATTTAACTTAATTTATTCTACTGTTACTGCGCATCACAGTGTTATTTATTATTTAAGAACTTCTATTTAAAATACTGTTAACGAAAGAAAACGAGATATGAATTTCCTTGCAGCTAATTTATTACATCTAAAAAAGAAAAATTTAGTGACCTTTCGAAATTAGTTCTACTTCACCTCGAGATATTATGAACATTTTAAGGTGGTCGTTGTTAAAATTAGCTTCTTTTAAAAAATAAAAATTATTGTCTTACCAAATTTTGTGTTTGATATTTTTTAAACTTTAGGAGACTGTCAGAATTAACCTTTCGTACCTGCACATATATATTTACGAGTAAACTTTCATTTTTCAATCATCAAGTTGTAGGTGCCGAGATATAGCTGTTGTTCGTAAAGGTGAAAGTTAACTAGTTAGCAATTTTTAATCTGATTTTTTTTTAATTACTTCAAACGTTATTATTGTGGATACTCTGTATTTATCTTGACTAATAATGCGCAGTTTAATTGACGTAATACACACTGTTTAATAAATAAAAATGGTGCATTTATTTCAAACACAGTCTAGCCACTATAATAACGTTTGAAATAATAACAATAGTAATAATAAAAATAATATATATGTGTGTGTGTGTGTGTGTGTGTGTGTGTGTGTGTGTGTGTGTGTGACTTCATGCGGACTGTTGTCCTCGTTATTTGCTGTTATCACGACGTTTCGACCGTTGTGTCCTTGGGCTTTCATCAGGTATACGTCATTCAAGGTAACCTACAGGCAATTTCGTACTGAACCCTTTATTTAATCTACGGGAATAGACTGTTCTTCTCGTTCCGCTATGTCTTGGGGTATCTTGTCTAGTTCTTATTTAGTACTTCTCAGCTATTGCTCACGTCGTTTCTCCCCGTGTAAATAAGAATAACACATCATTCTAGAGATTCAGAGAGAAAATATCTAAACTTATTAGTAAAAGAAAAAAGCTTAAAACAGGAAAGTTTAAAACTGTAAAAAACAACAACAATAAAATGAAATAAAGAACTAGTGCTTAACAGCAAAAGACCAAGTTTTCATAGAACAATAAAATGAGGTTTTAAAAGTGTTATGGTCCGGATCCTTGTACCACGGTGATAGTCCAAGGTTGAACCAATAAAGAAGGACTCGAATACGGATATGGAATAACACAGATATATTACAAACAGGAATATATACAGAGAAGTAGAAAGTGTTAGTACGAACAATCAGGTTTAGTAGTAATTGTCTGTAAGTAATCGACTGACGGACTTCACTCCAGACTTCAGACTGACCTCTCTGCTTCCTCTTGAGGCGCAGTATTTATTACGTATGGAATAGTCCATTATGTTATTATGGGTAAGGTCCCATAACAAAAAGGATAAAGGATTTCAGTCTAGTACGACTCCGAGTTTAATGCTCTTGTGATTCGACGTCGTAGGTTGAGGCACTTTGTCCTGTTAAAACGCTATTTAATTTTTTTAGATAGATAGATAGTAACATAGATAGATAGGAACATACATAGATAGATAGATAGTAACAGACATAGATAGATAGATAGATAGATAAAAGCAGACATAGATAGATAGATAGATAGATAGATAGATAGATAGATAGATAGATAGATATGCATTATGTTCAATGTCGTAATAAAAAAAACTTATATCCACAATTTTGATCCGAATGTGCAATGACTGATTCGAAAATTGAAAAATCCAGTAAAAAATTAGACAGACCTTGTCGGCTGAATTTAATGTAATTTACAAGGTGTCGATAGAGTCTTCTTAGAATTTAAAGAAAACATTACAAAAGCAAATGAACAGACAAATATGTGGAAATTGCTACAAAATGTGTAGCTACTGAAGGTTTTTTTTAACTAATTAAAAAGACATCGACATTGGCAAATAAAGGGTTCAGTTCGACATTCCAACCGCCGGAGCGTAGAACGGCCGAAACTTTGTAATAAATATGGCGACAAAGATGAGGACAATAGTCCAAATAATGTAAATCATGTACATAATACCTCATCTCGGAAATATAGACAGATATCTTACAGACAAAGTAAAACTGGCTGCTATTCTGGAAAATGACTCACAGTCAGTTGTTAATTGGGGCAAAAAATGGTTTAAATTTTAACGCCTCCAAAACAAAAATCGCGATCTTTTAATTCTTAATCATTATAGGGAACTTTTTTTGTCCTCTATCAATATGGCTGACGCTAACCTCCAGAAGAGCAACTCATTGTGCCTTGTGGGTTTCACATTTTCTTCTGACATGAAGTAGAGTAATTATATTGAATCAATTACGTGGTCTGCTGCTAGGAAAGTTGGTTGAATGTGTCGTGTCAGATGCAGTGATTATTGTTGCCATATCTGGTCTGGTCTTGCTTCTATATATATTGAGATTCTCGACAAAATCCAAAAAAGGATCTGTAAGGTAATCGATTCTGACCTGGAATCTCGACTTCAGTCACTTTCCCACCGCCGCAAAATGGATTCGCATTGTCTTTTCTCTAAATATTTTCATGGCAATTCTTCTAATGAGCTCTCCTCCTTGGTACCTCAACTGTGTGAAATGAAGCATACTACTAGATTGGTAATCAGGTCTCTTCGTTCTGCAGTTAAAATAGCGAGATGCAACCGTAATTTCTATTCTAATAGTTTCTTCTCTCACATTTCTCGCCTTCACTTCCGTTTTTTTATTACCTACCACCAACGATCTTCTAAAATTTAAATGCAACATCAATCGCTATATTCTGTCTTTCTGAAACCTGTTCTTTTATAGTCCTTTCTCTTCACTAAAGTCTTCTCGTTCTCTTTACACAAGCGCTAACCCCTGGCGTCTTAGTAGCTTTATAGCCTTGCTTGGGGTAAAATGATAAAGAAAAAAAGAAAGATATATGTCCATACCCGACCTAAAAATGACTGGTGCAAGAAAAGTGAAGAAGTAACACGAGATAAATGGATGCTTTTTTTCTACCACCCTAACAAGCGGACTGAAAATGACTTAAAAAATAGATTAGTGTCTTTAATCAACAAACTAATTTTATATACAATTTTTGCAACTCTTTTTAATAAGCTGTTCATAAAGAGATACGCTTATGCAAGTGTGTGAATCATTTGTTCAGTCCTAATGTTTGTGTTAAGAATTGTCTTTGGTTTGCGTCCTTCAATAATTAGTATGAAATAAATACTTGAATGAAACTTGAATAGACTTTGTTGAAAAAGTGTGACAAAATGTCCGTCTCTGTGTGACGTAGGTCGATTAGAAGCGTCTTTTTATAGGTCGTGAGTGGATCTATTCTTGGTGTTTTCAAGTAATTCTTATTTTGATTTTTTTGTTAACACGACCGGAACTAATATGCTGAATTTATGCGCAGACGACACATTTATATAACTCTTTCATTGCTGCGGAAGCGTATACTTCCGGCTAGATTGTCTGGCGATGTCTACATTTCCAGCACTTGAAGAGACTATGAAGAACACACTCATTGGTTTTTACATTAAACACGAAGAGAACACGTTTAGTTTTTTCTTTATTAATAACCCTTTAAAGATATTGTGCGGATCTATTACGCACGAACATACATACAAAAATACAAATCACATTTACAATGCCAAGCATTTATTGGTTAATAAATCACTACCACATTACTACAGGCAATTTACAAATCGCAGTAATGCGACAATTTTGTAATCGCTCTATTTTTAAGTAGTCAATTTTGTGCACTTTTGGGAGAAGCGGATCACAGAAGCTTTCTTATGTCTTCCCAAAGCTCGCTCGCTGATTGGTCGATGCCAACCAATCAGATCGTTTGCACGTGAAGAATAATTTTTCCCGCGCAACGATTTGGAGCCTATAGTCTCTTATTTAAGCCAAGATTTTTCTTAGCCCAATTAGTGAGCATTCAACAGCCAAACGAATCAACGACAGTTGAAACCATACGCCAACTTTCTCACTCACACACATCACTCACATGCTGAACATAACTTGTACACACTCACATAAACTCTTCTTACACTGTAATATCTTTCAAGAACAATCATTGCAAGAGACTCTCATGAACATTCTTCCAGTGAACTTTGAACTAAATGACTATTTCGCATTGAACACTAAAATAACAGTTAAAGAGAGACAACTCTTGGTTAATTCAACCTTTTCTTACTTAAATGCATGCTTTCCTTCACATTGTTGTTTGATATTGTACATTTTGTTTAAATACATATTTAATGTGTAACAATGCCTTTTGGTTATCCATTTTTGCTTGAGCCATGTTTCCTAATCTAAAGTTAAATTAATGTAGTGAAGTCCGCCACAATATTACGGCTTTGGATCGTAAAAGATTCACATTTATAAACAAATTCTTATTGTGTATACTTTAGGTAGTTTCAATAACACGGGACATTTTCTTGAAACATTTTCTTTAGAACATTGGTGATCATGGCTCTCCACAATTTCCTATCCCTTGAAGCTCTTAATATTTTTTCTTTTTGTTATCTCGCCTAATCCCTGTCTTGCCACCCATTTATTCAAGCTTTCCCTATAGATTATGCGTTGTTTTCCTCTGCTTCTCTTGCTTTGATCTGTCCTGTGAGTATCAAATTTTTGAAGCCCTCTTTTCTCATTATTTGCCCTAGAAATTTCCACCGTCTCTTTCTGATGTTAAGCATAAGTGGGAAATTTGTTTCCATTTTCTTTAAAACTTTGCCATTGTTCACATGTTCGGTCCATCGTATTCTCAACATCCTTCTGTAGAACCACATTTCTGTTGCTGCCGAGTCTCTTCTTTATGTGTGAGGAGATTGTCCAGTATTAACTGTCATACAGGAGGACTGATATTGCATAACTGACTAGTACTCTTTTCTTTGTTTCTAACGGAAGTTTCCTGTTTCTTAATACTTTATCTTATCTTTTAGAAGGTATCTACAAATGGAAAATAAATTGTGCATATACACTGTTGTAACCTATAAAAAGGAATGAGGAATAACCAAAACGGAGTTTGGAAATGAAATGGTAATCTTTATAACATCAACAAAATACAATACTCGTGTAGGTAAACCACTGCTAGTGGTGGATTACTTAAACATCACACCCACTTAAAATAGTGTATAACGTATTTATGAGAATTGGGACATACCCATTAGTGTTTGTAGGTACGGTATATAGTAGTTATTTAATGCCGATAAGATTTTTACTGCTGGTAATGTTTTGTCCTTCAAAAATGTATTTCTAGTAATATTTTTTTCCTTCAAAAACGTATTGCTGGTAATATTTTTTTCGGCAAAAATGTATTACTCGTAATAATTTTTCCTTCAAAAATTCATTGCTGGTAATAATTTTTACAAAAATGAATTGCCGGTACTAAAACCTATTTTTAAACTTTCATGGGGCTTCCACCGTATCTCTGGGTCAACCATTTTGCCCATAGCAACAGGTGTAGTGGGTGTAAAATATGCATCTTTCACGGGATTTATTTAACCTTTACAACGAGGCGATCCTAAGAGTACGAAAAATCTCTCAAGGATTTATTATTGGGAACTAAAATCTTAACAAAATAAAATACACAGATCACACTGTGTTGATGACAGACACAGAAAGGAAAATGCAGGACCTCCGAGACAAGTTAATAAACGAAAGCGGGAAGAAAGGACTAACCATTAATTGTTAGGAGACAGAATGTATTGGTGTTTTATCTGTTTATTCCTTTTCTCATACTCGTCGTCACTTTTGTGATGTTGGACGGATTCATATGTCACTTTTGCTATGTCAAACGAAAGCTCGTTACCACTTCCAAAAATATCATATTCGAGACTTCATAGACGCTGGTACTAGTAGTAACGTCTTCCAATAATATTCACACTAGTAATACTTGTTCAAGTAGTAATCGTCAAATAGTATAATGAGTAGAAGAGAATCATAATCCGTATAGTAGTAGAGTAGCGAGAATGAACGTATAGGAATAGTAGATAGACAAGAAGAGAGAACCGTGATCCGTATAGTCATCATGCAACTTCCTGTTTATTCACTTCCTTTATGATCACGTGATCTACTTAATAATGGAATCTCCCCTGTTGCTCACTGGCGATCTAAGTTCAAGCTACAGGGTCGGCGACAACACTTACTCTTATACAACAGTTTTATTGTTGTACAATTGCTTTTCATGCGGAAAATACTGCTTCCCAAAACTTCTAATTATTTATGTTTAGTAAAACGACTTACCAAGTTGTTACCCAAGACCTAGGATGAAGTAAGGTGGTAAAGATTTACTTTTTTTTTTTTTTGCACAAGTGATACTAAACAGGTGCAATGTTTAAATTTTCTTTATATTAATAATACTGTCCAGAGTGGATGATCAGCTCAACGTAGAACAATTTTTAAATCTTACTTATTATAAAACGCAGATTGTGTGTGTGTGTGTGTGTGTGTGTGTGTGTGTGTTGTGTGTTGTGTGTGTGTGTGTGTTTTATATATTGTATCATTTTCCTACATTTTCAAACAAAAACTTCACAGGACTGCGTAAAATTAGCTTGCGGTGGTTGTGACACAATTGTTTTTGAACGAAATCAGTTTGAAAACACGATAAAACACGATTCTGTCGCCAGAATGAAAGGAGGACAACTCATATCGAGTTATACTTATTATAAAACCCAGGTTGTTTGTGTTTGTGTGTGTGTTCGTTTATATATGGGATCGGATTTCCTACATTTTTCAACCGATTTCAACAAAACTTCACTTTTTTTGGCAGGTAGTGTTTCTTATTGTCTTGCACACTTTTTTCTTTATTTTTACATTCAGAATGCTTTAAAAATTCCATTTACAAGACAATTGTTTATAATAAAATTCTATTCAATCGATAGACTCATAACAATTGAAAACAATGTTTTTGTTTGAGTTTGGGTTTGACCAATTCGTAAAAAAAAACAAAAAAAAGCCCCCCAAAAAAAACTAATTAAGACATGCGTGTCCGTCAACCTTAAACAATAATCTTTGTCAATTTTATTTTTCAGTCTTTATGATGGTCGATACTTGATCTATCTCTTACTGTTACATTCCCGGGCAACGCCGGGCTCTCCTGCTAGTCTCTTATAAACAGACGCTGCAAGTTAGTACATATATAATGTAGGTTTCGGTAAATATAATGTAGGTTTCGGTAAATCCTGTAAATAATCTAACAAATGAATAGTTTTTGGGATGTTGGGCGGCTTCGCTTGTCACTATTGCTATGTCAGGTGAAAGCGCGTTATCACTTTCAAAAATGCTTGTTATATTCGAGACTTCGTAGACGCAGCTACTAGTAGTAATGCCTTCCAATAATATCCCCACTAGTAATACTTGTTCAAGTAGTAATTGCCAAATAGTATAATGAGCAGAAGAGAATCATAATCCGTATAGCAGGAGAGTAGAGAGAGTGAACTTATAGCAATAGTGGATAGACAAGAAGAGTAATTGTATAGTCATCATGCTACTTCCTATTTATTCACTTCCTTTATGATCACATGATCTACATAATAATGGTTTCAAACCAGAGTGTCGGCAACGTCAATTACTCTTATACAACGTGGTGCCAGCCTAACTTTCTTTTTATGTGCCGTGTTCTTTCAGAACGTAGGCGATCATGGCTCTCCACTTCCCCCATTCCTTGTAGCTCTCAATAAGTTTCGTCCCACTGCTACCTCCCCCAGACCACGTTCTGTCATCCACTTGCTTAAGCCCGCCAGGTATGTCACGCGTTTCTTTCCCTTGTCTCCTTTTCCTTCTATTCGACCTGTGGGTATCATATTCTCCAGGCCCTTCTTTCTCATTACGTGTCCCAGAAACTTCAGCTGCCTCTTCCTGATCTTAAGTATAAGCCTCCTCCTTGTTTACATCCTCCCCTGGACTTAATCGTTGCTCACACGCTCGGTCCATGATATCCTCAGCATCCTTCTACAGAACCACATCTCCGTCGCCTCGAGTCTCTTCATCTGTCCAACATTGTCCAAGACTGTCCAACATTCGCTGCCGTAAAAGAGGGCAGATATCACGTAACAGCTCAGTACTCTTTTGTTTGTTACCAAAGAAATCCTCCTGTCTCGTAATACTCTGCCCAACTTTTGGAATGTGCCCTTAGTCATCCCAATACGTCTACGGATCTCAGTGTCGCACTTGCCGACCTCTGTTAAAACACATCCCAGGTATTTAAACTTCCGCACGTTAGCCTAACTACGAATTCAAAATATCAAAATCTAGCAGGTTCAGAAATTCATCTCTCTGGAAAATATTTGAACAGATGAAGAAAAACGTGACATTGAAGTCCGAAAGCGGATTGAAATAGTGAAAGATGCCTTCTAAAAGTTAAACAAAGTATTAGGCAACAGGAAAACACCGTTAGAAACAAATAAAAGAGTGGTGAACTACTATGCAATATCAACCCTCCTATATGGAAGTGAATGCTGGGCAAATTCCTGACAGATGAAGAGGATACTTGAGGCAATAGAAATGGGGATCTATAGAAATATACTGATAACACAGTGGGTGGAATCTGTGATTGATTCGTTTTCTACGGTTCATCAATCCTTTACATGTTATTTAAAGCCAGAAAAAATTTTAGCTTGTAAGAATTTGGTGGGGGAAATAATAATGATTTAGTGATATAATCTTACTGATTAACCCATAGCAGGGGGAGCAAGATGTGGATACATACCTTTCCCAATGTTACTTTCACGTAATTGAATATACCGAACCCAACAGGAATTGAAACTCAGCTCTCTGATTAAAATTCTGATCCATTATCCATTACACCACCTGCACATCCAAGCTTACAGCACCTGGTATTACCAAGCAATCATAAATCTAGGTGCTGACCAGGCACGGTGTTGCTTAACTTCGGTGATCGTACAGGAAACGATGTTTCATCGTGATATGGCCGTAAGCCTGGAATATGTGAGCAACGGGAAAGTTTTAAGGAAAATAGCAACAAAATGGATACTTTTGCTTGGAGATAGATTAAATTTCTCGAACAATGAGGAAAGACAGCTTGGAGAATTTGACACACACCTGGCATACTGAATGCAAAATAAGCAGAGCGAAACACCGAGTAACTTATCTAACGAGATTTTATAAATGGATGAACTGGGAGTAATAGAGGACAAACTTTGCTTAAAGGTAAGAAGTATAGGAAAACTATGGAGAGCCATGATCTCCCACGTCCTGAAGGGGCACGGTGCATAAAAGAAAAACATTTTATGACTACGGGGATAGACCTAATAAAATAATTTTCCTTCTTTCACACTAAAGGAGAAAACGAGACTAACTCAACAATTGATACCGCGATATTTTAGTCTTTTTTTCATGGTATTGTTCACGGAGTAAGGGGCTCAAGAGCCACTGAAGGTAGAGAGTTACTGAATGAAGGTTTTTAAGAGTGTAATGGAAGGAAAAGGCATATTATTGAGAAATATAGGATAGACAAAGGTTTACCCAAGACTAGAAGAGTCTATGTTTCTAATGATGTGGAAAGCATCCTGGCGGAAGTAACAGGCCTGGGGTAGAAGGTGTCTAAGTGAAGCTTCCACCTCAACAATTGCATACAAAGTGAATGTGGATGAGTCGACCTGTGTGTGGGACATGGCGGATCTTTGTTTTCTAGGAGATTAACTAAGGAATGATGCGAGTTTACTATGAAAATAGCGAGAGGGTAAAATCGTTTCGTTGGGGATATATCAGCATAAATTTATATGGGTGATTTGGGACTTATAAACAATAGCGAAAATTATATGTTTGATTGACTCAATGATTTATAAGCATATATTTAGATGGGTGATTAGGGATTTATAAACAATAGCGATAATTATTTGGGTGAGTGACTCGATGATTTATGAACAAATATTTATATGGGTGATTCGGGATTTATAAAAAATAGCGATAATTACATGAAAGATCGGGGATGATTTATAAGCAAATATACATATGGGTGATTTGGGATTTATAAATATTATCAATAATTATATGGTTGATTGACTTGATGACTTATAAGGAAGTATTTATATGGCTAATTCGAGATTTATAAACAATAGCAATAATTATATGGATGATTGACTCCATGATTTATAAGCAAATATTTATGGGTGTGATTTGGGATTTATAAACAATAGCGATAATTACATGGGTGATTGACTCGATGATTTATAAGCAAATATTTATGTGGGTGATTTGAGATTTATAAACAATAGCAATAATTATATGGTTGATTGACTTGATGATTTATAAGCAAGTATTTATATGGGTGATTCGATATTTATAAACAATAGCAATAATTATATGGATGATTGACTCCATGATTTATAAGCAAATATTTATGGGGGTGATTAGAAGGGTGATTAGGGATTTATAAACAATAGCGATAATTATATGTGTGATTGACTCGATGAATTATGAGCAAATATTTATATGGGTGATTCGGGATTTATAAAAAATAGCGATAATTATATGTGTGATTGATTAGATGATTTATAAGCAAGTATTTAGATGGGTGATTTGAAGTTTATAAACAATAAAAATAATTATATGGTTGGTTGACTTGATGATTTAAAAGCAACTATTCATATGGGTGATTTGGGAGTGATAAACAATAACAGTAATTATATGGTTGATTGACTGGATGATTTATAAGCAACTATTTATATGGGTGTTTCGTGATTTATAAACAATAGCGATAATTACATAGGTGATTGACTCGATGATTTATAAGTAAGTATTTATATGGGTGATTCGGCATTTATAAACAATAACGATAATTACATGGGTGATTGACTTTATATATTTATATGGCTGATCTGGTATTTATAAACAATAACAATAATTTTATGGCTGATTGACTCCATAATTTATAAGGTTTATATGGGTGATTCGGGATTTATAAACAATAGCAATAATTATATGGATGATTGACTCCATGATTTATAAGCAAATATTTATGGGGGTGATTTGTGATTTATAAACAATTGCGATAATTATATGGGTGATTGACTGATGATTTATAAACAAAAATAAAATATTCGAGATTTATAAATGGTATGGAAGATTGATTTATAAGCAAATATTTATATGTGATTTGGGATTTATAAACAATAACAAAATTATATGGTTGATTGACTTGATGATTTATAAAAGTATTTATATGGGTGATTTAAAATTTACAAACAAGAGCAATAATTATGTTTGATTGGTTGATTATTTATAAGCAACTATTTATATGGGATTCGGAATTTATAAACAAGATTTATAAACTTGATGATTTATAAGCAAATATTTATATGGGTGATTTGGGATTTAAAAACAATAGTGATAATTACATTACTGATTACCGATAATTACATTACCGTTACATAAGATCGGCGATGGTTTATAAGCAAATATTTATATGGGTGATTTGATTTAAAAACAATAATGAAAATTATGTGTGATTGAAGGGGTGATTTGTGCAATAATTATATGGCTGATTGATGATTTATAAGCAAGTATTTATATAGGTGATTCAGAATTTATAAACAATAGCGATAATTAAATGATCGGCGATGATTTAAAATATTTATATGAGTGATTTGGGATTTAAAAACAATAGTGATAATTACATGGAAGATCGGTGATGAATTATAAGAAATATTTAAAAGTGATTTATAAACAATAATGATAATTATATGTGATTGAATGATGCTTTATAAGGAAATATTAATATGGCTGATTTAGGATGCATAAACAATAATGATAATTATAGGGTTGATTGACTGATTTTAAGAAATATTTATATGATTTTCATAAACAATAGCAATAATTATAGGGTTGATTGACTGGATTTTTAAGCAAATATTTATATGGTGATTAGGGATTTATAAACAAAGCAATAATTATATGGTTGATTGACTTGATGAATTATTTATATGGGTGATTCTATATTTATAAAACAATAGCAATAATTATATGGATGATTGACTCCATGATTTATAAGCAAATATTTATATTAGGGTGATTAGGATTTATAAACAATAATAATTATATGTGTGATTGACGATGAATTATGAGCAAATATTTATATGGGTGATTCGGGATTTATAAAAATAGCGATAATTATATGTGATTGATTAGATGATTTATAAGGCGTTTATATGGGTGATTTGATATAAACAATAAAATAATTATATGGTTGGTTGACTATTTAAAAGCAACTATTCATATGGGTGATTTGGGAGTGATAAACAATAACAGTAATTATATGGTTGATTGACTGGATGATTTATAAACATAACAATAGCGATAATTACATAGGTGATTGACTCGATGATTTATAAGTAAGTATTTATATGGGTGATTCGGCATTTATAAACAATAACGATAATTACATGGGTGATTGTCTTGTTGATTTATAAGCAAATATTTATATGGCTGATCTGGTATTTATAAACAATAACAATTTTTATGGCTGATTGATTTTATAAGCAACTATTTATATGGGTGATTTTTATAAACAATAGCAATAATTATATGGATGATTGACTCATGATTTATTATTTATGGGGTGATTTGGGATTTATAAACAATTGCGATAATTATATGGGTGATTGACTCGATGATTTATAAGCAAATATTGAAATGCGTGATTCGAGATTTATAAATAATAGCTATATTACATGGAAGATCGGCGATGATTTATAAGCAAATATTTATATGTGTGATTTGGGATTTATAAACAATAACAAAAATTATATGGTTGATTGACTTGATGATTTATAAGCAAGTATTTATATGGGTGATTCGAAATTTACAAACAAGAGCAATAATTATGTTTGATTGACTTGATTATTTATAAGCAACTATTTATATGGGTGATTCGGAATTTATAAACAAGAGCAATAATTATATGGGTAATTGACTTGATGATTTATAAGCAAATATTTATATGGGTGATTTGGGATTTAAAAACAATAGTGATAATTACATTACCGATTACCGATAATTACATTACCGATTACATAAGATCGGCGATGGTTTATAAGCAAATATTTATATGGGTGATTTGAGATTTAAAAACAATAATGAAAATTATGTGTGATTGAAGTATTTATATGGGTGATTCGGGATTTACAAACATGTGCAATAATTATATGGCTGATTGACTTGATGATTTATAAGCAAGTATTTATATAGGTGATTCAGAATTTATAAACAATAGCGATAATTACATGGATGATCGGCGATGATTTATAAGCAAATATTTATATGAGTGATTTGGGATTTAAAAACAATAGTGATAATTACATGGAAGATCGGTGATGAATTATAAGCAAATATTTATATGGGTGATTTGTGATTTATAAACAATAATGATAATTATATGTGTGATTGAATCGATGCTTTATAAGGAAATATTAATATGGCTGATTTAGGATGCATAAACAATAATGATAATTATAGGGTTGATTGACTCGATGATTTTTAAGCAAATATTTATATGGGTGATTAGGGATTCATGAACAATAGCGATAATTATAGGGTTGATTGACTCGATGATTTTTAAGCAAATATTTATATGGGTGATTAGGGATTTATAAACAATAGCAATAATTATATGGTTGATTGACTTGATGATTTATAAGCAAGTATTTATATGGGTGATTCTATATTTATAAACAATAGCAATAATTATATGGATGATTGACTCCATGATTTATAAGCAAATATTTATATGATTAGAAGGTGATTAGGGATTTATAAACAATAGCGATAATTATATGTGTGATTGACTCGATGAATTATGAGCAAATATTTATATGGGTGATTCGGGATTTATAAAAAATAGCGATAATTATATGTGTGATTGATTAGATGATTTATAAGCAAGTATTTATATGGGTGATTCGGCATTTATAAACAATAACGATAATTACATGGGTGATTGTCTTGTTGATTTATAAGCAAATATTTATATGGCTGATCTGGTATTTATAAACAATAACAATAATTTTATGGCTGATTGACTCCATAATTTATAAGCAACTATTTATATGGGTGATTCGGGATTTATAAACAATAGCAATAATTATATGGATGATTGACTCCATGATTTATAAGCAAATATTTATGGGGGTGATTTGGGATTTATAAACAATTGCGATAATTATATGGGTGATTGACTCGATGATTTATAAGCAAATATTGAAATGCGTGATTCGAGATTTATAAATAATAGCTATATTACATGGAAGATCGGCGATGATTTATAAGCAAATATTTATATGTGTGATTTGGGATTTATAAACAATAACAAAAATTATATGGTTGATTGACTTGATGATTTATAAGCAAGTATTTATATGGGTGATTCGAAATTTACAAACAAGAGCAATAATTATGTTTGATTGACTTGATTATTTATAAGCAACTATTTATATGGGTGATTCGGAATTTATAAACAAGAGCAATAATTATAAATTGACTTGATGATTTATAAGCAATATTTATATAGGTGATTCAGAATTTATAAACAATAGCGATAATTACATGGATGATCGGCGATGATTTATAAGCAAATATTTATATGAGTGATTTGGGATTTAAAAACAATAGTGATTTACATGGAAGATCGGTGATTTATAAGGTATTTATATGGGTGATTTGTGATTTATAAACAATAATGATAATTATATGTGATTGAATCGATGCTTTATAAGGAAATATTAATATGGCTGATTTAGGATGCATAAACAATAATGATAATTATAGGGTTGATTGACTCGATGATTTTTAAGCAAATATTTATATGGGTGATTAGGGATTCATGAACAATAGCGATAATTATAGGGTTGATTGACTCGATGATTTATAAGCAAATATTTATGTGGGTGATTTCGGATGTATAAACAATAGCAATAATTACATGGAAGATCAAAGATGATTTATAAGCAAATATTTATAGGTGTGATTTAGGATTTATGAACAATAGCAATAATTATATGGGTGATTGTCTTGGTGATTTCTAAGCAAATATTTATATGGGTGATTTGGGATTCATAAACAATAACAATAATTATATGGTTGATTGGCTTCGTGATTTATAAGCAAATATTTATAAGGGTGATTCGGGATTTATAAACAATAGCGATAATTGCCAGGTGATTGGCTTGATGATTCATAAGCAAATATTTATAGGAGTGATTTGGGATTTATTAACAATAGCAATAATTATTTCTAAGGGGTGATTTGGGATTTATAAACAGTAGCAATTACATGCATGATTGGCGATGAGTTATAAGGAAATATTAATGTGGATGATTTGGGATTTATGAGCAAATGCAATTGTTATATGGGTGTTGATTTATTAGCAAATAATAATTTAGGTCATCTGGGATTTATAACCAATAGCAACAATTATGTGTGATTGCCTTAATATTTTTATGTGCGATTTTATGTAGCAGTAATTATAATAGTGATTGATCTGGTTATCAATAAGAAAATATTTATATGGGAGATTTGGGATTTGTAAACAATACGAATAATTATATGGGCGATTGGCTTGGTGATTTATAAGCATATATATGGATGATTTATAACTTACAGCAATAATTATACGGTTGATTTGTTTGTCGATTTATAAGGAAATATCTTCTTGATTTAGGATTCATGAACAACAGCAAAAATTAAATGGCTTCGTGATTTATAAGCAAATATTTATAAGGGTGATTCGGGATTTATAAACAATAGCGATAATTGCCAGGTGATAATTGTGATAATTATATGGTTGATTGGCAATGATTTATATGCAAATATTTATATGTATGATAGAAATAATTATACATCTGAATGACAGGGTGATTTATTATCAAATATTTATGTAGGTGATTTGTGATTTATAAACAACAGTAACAATTATATAGGTAATTCGATTAGCGACTTATTTCTAAATAATTATATGGGTGATTTTACATTTATAAAAATAGCAATAATTATATGCGAGATTGGCTTGTTGATTCATAAGCAAATATTTATATGGAGGATTTGGGGACTTATAACAATAGAAATAATTTTATGGGTAATTGACAATGATTAATATGCAAATATTTATAAGGTTTATTTGAGATTTATAAACAGAAACAAAAATCATCTGGGTGATTGGCGATTATTTACATTGTTATATATCGTATCTAGGAACACTAATGGGTATGTCCCAACCCTCATAAACGTTAGACACTATTGTAAGTTGGGGTAATATGCTGTCTAAGACCTCTTACTGACCGGTTTTTTGCCACATCGTATTTGCGATATTATTACCTGGATTAATTACTGATCTCCATTTCATTCTGTTAAGTCTGTTTTTTATTTTACTTTTTCTTACATTTTCAATTTTGAACTGATTTTTGAAAAGTTTGTGATTTTTTCTTTTCCATTTCTTACCCTCCCCATTTTTTCTTTTGCTTCCCCCTGTGGCACCATGCATACCTGACGAGCTGAAAAGAAATATTCATAGATATATGATTTGTTTTTTACGGTTTATCAACCATTTAATAATTATTTAGGGCCGAAAAATATTTTGGGTTTTAAGAATAATTCTTTCTTTACATTCAAGCGATCTGGAAGAAGGAAAGAGAAAACGAAGAAGAAAGAAAGAAAAAATAATACGAAAACAGGTCATAGGCGAGCACACACACGCCCGGCTGACAGATAACAGGTGTCGAAAAATATTCAGGTCAAGCATCTGACCGAGATCCGCGGAAAATGGAAGTTATTATCAATTGGTTGTCACCCAAGGGAAAAGAAAGAAAAGAAGAAACGAAGTTTAGGGACAATGAAAATATTGATAAGTAACAAGTGGAAAGTGTGTCATTGGAATGATAGTAAAGGTCTAAGTGGGTGGGGAAGTGTATCTAATGATATGAAGGCAAACCATTAATACGAAAACATAGACAGTCTCCAGAATTAGAAAAAGCCACACAAGATGATGTCGCTGAAAATTTTTTTTTGAGATAATAAAGATTTTTATTATCGGACCTTCGGGCGGAGGAAAATGAAATATTTTTATTTCGTTCCAAAACGCCAACGGGTCTGAGAAGTCCCTTTCTTAGATCATATCCAATTAGCGATAAACTGCTTGACAAATACCACGTGTTAAAAAGCCGAAGGTGTCATCTCAGTCGCTCATGATAAGGGCGATTTAAATTAATATTTTTGTTTTTTAAGCAAGGTGTTTCTTTCCCCAAAACAAAGCCACGGATTGTCCACGCCCGACTAAAGACGTCATTGGCTAAATAAGATCACATGACACACGAAGGAGGAGGAAAGATACCCGACCAGGACCTCATTGGCCGAGAGCGGTCACGTTGACGCACGAGGAGAATCGGTCGACGCCCCTGTCAGAAGTGTAAGTGTAAGGAGCCGATACGAAGAAGCGGGGAAGCGGGCACACGCCCCCAGAGCCACAGTAAGGAAGTGGGAGTGAGAGTGAGTTACCGAAAATGGAAAAAATGAAAAATCCCTAACCAGAAACAAGAAGGGTGGATACGTATTTAGAATTATCGAAGAAACCCCTGGCGCCGACAGACCCACCCCAGTTTTGACTGCGTCAATAAAAAGCGAGACCCCAACCGACAGAAATCAGAGTTTGAGCCGCGGACGGCGGGGGCCAGGTTCGTTCGCCCTTTGCGGGCAAGAGTTTGGCCCTGGCCAGAAGAAGTTCGTCCGGCCCAAGCCGAAGTGAAGAAGTTCGTCCGACCCAAGCCGAAGAGAAGAAAAGGTTCGCGCACCGACGGCGGAGATGAGTGACCAGTAATTCAGACTCTGAAGAGAAGAAGTTAGTTCGCGCACCGACGGCGGAGATGAGTGACCAGTAATTCAGACTCTGAAGAGAAGAAGTTAGTTCGCGCACCGACGGCGGAGATGAGTGACCAGTAATTCAGACTCTGAAGAGAAAAAAGATTGAGCCGCGGACCCTGGCGAGAAGTTTTGAACCTTGGACGACAAGCAGAGATGAGCGCCCAGTGTTGAAACCGCGTCAAGATAGCTGACCAAGATTCACGCTCACTTCTGGACTCTTCTTTAACCAAGAACAAATAGTTTGAAGAGCGACTTAAAATCAGACCACAGAAATAAGTTTTTTTCGACTTTCGTCCAAAGACACAATCGAAACACAAATTTTTAGAGAGCAGACAACTTGAAGCCTTAAAGTTGCCTAGTAAAAGCGTCGTGCCACAATCCACAGAACGGGTCGGGGGAAGTAGACATAGTCCTATGTACCGAGCAAATAGACATAAAAAGTTTGTTACCTTTTTTCTTTTAATACGTTGGACCTTGTGAGTTTTATTTTGTTTTCTTTTATACATAATTGTGTGTTGACTCAACTTGCAATACGGCCCCAACCCCGTTTGATCTCGTCTGTCTAAGATCAATTCACAACGTGGGTAGGCAGACTGGAGATCAGTGCAGTTACCCTGGTAACCAGGCGTTGGAAGCGGGTTGGGAACGGCGAGGCTGGTATCAATCTAACCAAAGGGTTAGAACGTCACGTTTGGAGCAGCGAGGAGCAAACAGCTGACGCCGCGGCGAAGACGTCACAGTTGGTGCTGTACGTGACCAGGATATCAGAGCCTGGGGAGCACGTGACGTCACAATTGGCGCCGCGACCGGGATCGAACGACACAGTCGACGCTGCGACCGGGGGACGACGTCACACCCCACCCTTCTCTCATTCTTTTATTATTAGCTTTTTGATTTGATTTTATTTTTAAATTAATATTTTATATTTTCCGTTTCCTTTTAATTTTTTGTAATCCCCTGCTAAAGTTTATCTGTTTTATTTTACGCCAGATTTTTTTTTCATTGTTTACGTTATGTTATATCGTTCTTTGTTATTCTTTGTTTTTCGTTCTTTGTTTTCCCTTTTTAAATATCCGTTAAGTTTTCTGTGTTGTACTTGTGAAATATTTTCTGTACATATTTGTTTTAATTTTCTTGTATTTGTAATTTTTTGTCTAATTTGTTCGTTTTTTCTGTTTTTGTTTTTCTTCGTTAACGGCCAGACTTGGTATTTTAGCGGCCATATTTGTTTTTGTCATTTGTTAGTTTCGTATTAGTTCCGTATTTTCTTTCGTGTTCTGATCCTATTACTGTTGTTTGAATTTATTTGTGTATTTTTATACTTTTTCGTACGCTTAACTCATTTTTGTTGTATAGTCCTTTTAAAAAAAGGATTTTGTAATTATCATAAAGTCATTGACGTCCCTGGGGATTAAACCACAGAGAGTCATTAAAGGCAAAGGCTTCTTCATGAGGGACATACTGTTACCCACTCCTGCCGACTGTGAAGCGGTGAGCACTCGGGACCTAATAACAAAAGATCTAATACTGAGGATCGAATATCAAGGCAGGCGTAGGACCAATGTTTCAGTTTATGAGGTCCCTCCTCAGATTGTCGGCGAGCACTTGGCCGCCTATCTGTGCCAATTTGGCCAGATGCTCAGTGCGTCCTCCGACGATCTGAGCGGGGGATGGAGTTTTGAATTGATGGTGGATCAAAAGCCTTCACCTCCATCCCCAACTGCCTGGTTGTTGAGGGCCAGAGGATGCCAATCATAGTCACAGGTCGAAGACCGGCTTGCTGGAAGTGTGGACACACTGGTAACCTGTCCTCTTCCTACCCAGAGATGAAGGCCTCTGGAGTTCTGCCCCCCCACCGACACAAATCCCCCCCTCGGGCTGAGTCTGTTGTTTCCGAATCGCCTGTAATGGGCATACCAAAAGCCGGGACCGGTGTGGTAATACCCCGGTTGGGTCCGTCTCACGGCCCCCACTCCCCGAAAAGCCTTCGCCCGCCGCTAGTGTGGTTATGGAGGAGGAAAAGATGGAATGGCAGGTTGTTGGTAAAGCTAGAGGGAAGATCCGGGCAGCGGGTCCTCGTCCCAATGAAGCCCCAACAGGAAAAGACACAAACAGTCCCACTCCCTCAAGCAGTACTAAGGATGTCTCCCCGACCAGCTATTCTGAAAAATTACGTCAGCAAAAACAAAAATACGAACCATCTTTTGAGAAAGCTGAAAAATTGCACCAACTTACGGATTCTTTGAAACAAAATGGGAAAAAAAATTGACACCAACTCCACGGCACCGTCTTCTGCGTCAGCCAAACAACACATAATGTCCAGTCCTAAGATCCTCATCTCCATCTTCCACAAAACTCACTACACTAAAAAAAAGCCCCCCCCTTCAGAGTTTCACCCGCCAAAGTCCATACTTCTACTATTAGCCCCAAACCATCCCCTGTCAAAACTCCGGCAGCAACTCCAAAAACGGTTGAAACGACCAAAAGGCAAAGAAGCCCTTCTCCCGAAAATTTGGACACTACATCATATACAAAACTGAAACCGATTTTCAACACAGGGGAAGACGTGTGCCGGGTCTCCAAACAACTAGAGGACAAAGTCCTTCGATATTCCAAAAAAATGAAGAACATTAAATCTTTAGTAAATTTCCGAAAAATAAACAACTTAGACGTTAAAACCCAAAAAATTTCCCCAATGCCAAAAAGGGTGTTAACTGTGATCAGAGGGGGTGAAGCTGGACAACAAATTTGGGAAATGGTTGCGGAGGCAAATGATGTTTTTGGCATGTTTCCGCCCATGGCCTGCTTTGACAACGACAGTGTTGAAAATTTGCAACAATTTTGTTCAGTGAGGTTCCCTCTTTTTGTTCACCCCTCCCTGTATAGAGCTTTAAAATTAACATTCTCTCTGGACATTGGCGGTCTTGTCTCCCGACGGTACCATCAAAACTGAGATGGAAACAGGCTCAATGGGAGAGGCCATTGGTGTCCTTTCCCCGTCCATGTTCAATGCAGGAGAGCAACAGTAATCGGTTTCATTATGGCTCTCTGGTTAGCTCGTCTGAATGTCCGAGGCCTGAGGGCGGAGTCTCGCAGGGCAAGGCTCCTTTGTGACCTTCAGCGTCTCGGAGTGAATGTTGTGTACAAGAGACCCGTTTTTCTACTCATGAGGATGAGGACATTCTGTCTAGGGGGTTCTCCCTCTATTCAGCATGTTTTGATGGTCGTTCGAGAGGTGTCTCTTGGCTAGTGAGCAAGTCTTTGAAGGCTGCGTGTACTCTTGTCTTCGCAGATCCGGCGAGCATGCATTGCGTGCTGGATGTTACCATAAAGGATAAGGCTCTTCGTCTCATTGGGGTTTATGTGCCCAATGTCCATTTTGAGCAGCCTGCTTTGTTTCGGCAGATCCAGTCGTTTTTGACGACATCTCGTCGGGTAGTTTTAGCGGGGGACTGGAATGCCGTCCTTGACCCCGATATAGATCGTATAGGACCAAATTCGGGTACTAAAAACCGGGACGTGAAAGCATTTCGTGACTTTATCGACAGGTTTGATAAGTACCGGAATGAGCACCCTCGGGAGGTAGTTTGGACTTGGACAAATAGTGGTGGCTCGGATGCTGGGGCTATTTCTAGCTACCTCGACCGAGTCTTAGTTAAGAGAGTCGATGTAGGGTGTCCAAGTTTTCATTATATAGTTTATACGGACCATAGGCTTGTCCAGGTCCGTGTAAACTTAGATAAGTCTAAGGTTAGGTTGGCTGGATACTGGAAATTGAACGGCTCACTAATTGGTGAGCAGGATTTCTGGGACCAGCTGCTCTAATTATACAAAAGGAATTGACGGGGCGGTCGTTTGGAATGCCTGGTGGGACAATTTAAAATCGAAAATTAGAACGTTTGCTGCTGATTTTAGTCGTCGACTCAATCTAGATAGATTAGCGGCGCAAACGGCTTTAGAGCAAAAAGTAGATCAGGCAGTGAAATCCCGTGATAGTGGGATAATAGCCTTAGCTAAAGCAGAGTTGTACTCCTTGCTTATCAAGAAGGATCAAGCTCTGGTAGTTAGGGCTAGGTTAAAAAGAATATCCTCTGAAGCGACGAATATGGCCGCTGACTTGAGTCTCGGAATGCATCTCGGCGGCATATCGCGTGCGTCACATTGCAGGATAAGAGGACCGTGACTTCAAACGCGGGCATATGTGAGGCTTTTCGTGACTACTTTCAGGATCTTTTCACCAGGGAGCCCGGTCTGAACTCTGCTCAGTTCGACGCCTATTTAGCTGAATTTCCCTGTCTTGAGGCAGCTGAAGCGGCTAGTTGCGAGGGTCCCATCACAGAGTTGGAAATCTGGGAAGCGTTGAAACAGGTTGGCCTGGACAAATCTCCGGGATTAGATGGTCTTCCCTACGAAGTTTACTTGAGGCAGTCGCCCGTTTTTGTTCCTTTGCTGGAACTGATTTTCAACAATTGGATGAAGCAGGGGTCTATACCTCAGCGCTTCACTAGGGGTGTGATCAAGTTGCTACGAAAGGACAAGAACGGTGGGGATGGGTTAGGTAATTTTCGCCCTTTAACTATGTTAAATACAGTTTTAAAGATTTTGGCAAAGATCTTAGCCAACCGTTTGCAGGCTGTCCTGTCTAGTCTTATTGGCTCCGAACAGACTTGTACTGTGAAGGGTAGGACTATTCAGGACATCCTTCATATGGTACGCTTGATCATGGAGAAAGTCGACAGTGAAGCCGCGCTGATCAATTTAGATCAGTCCAAGGCCTTCGATAGGGTTGACCAGCGATTCCTGGAGGCTGTCCTTTCGGGGGCCGGTTTCGGTCCGTACTTTCGCACCTGGATCCGGCTTCTGTATGCGACTCCCGGTGCGCTGGTGAAGGTGAATGGGTTACAATCGGAGCCTTTCGTATTGTCTCGCTCCATTCGTCAAGGTTGTTCGCTTTCGCCTTTGCTTTACGTTCTTGCGTTGGAACCTTTCCTTCGCAAGTTAAAGTCGAATCCGGTCCTGCGCGGAATCTCCCTGTCTGGGGCTACCACCTCGGCCAGGTATTCTGCCTATGCTGATGACGTTTCGGTTCTTTTGTCGAGCAGAGTCGAGATTGACGAAGTCAGCAAAGAGATCAGTGGTTATGAGATGGTGACAGGATCCAAGATCAAACGCGATAAGTCTGTTGGCTTGCGGTTGGGTGCGTGGAAGGGAGTTTCTCTTCCCGGACTTTTCCTCTGGACGGATGGGCCGACCAAGATACTCGGCGTCTGGTTCGGTCCTGATATCCAGTTGGAAATGAATTGGTCGGAGGTACGCGGGAAGGCCGAAATCGAAATTATTTGTAGTCTCGGAGGAATCTTTCCTTGAAGGGGAGGGCGGATGTATGTGTTTCACACATCTACCTGATTCTCCTTTACGGACTCTCTGTACTTCCACTTCCGTATTCCACACTAATGTCATTAGTAAAGCTTTTGTTCTCTTTCTTGTGGTATGCCGGGAGATCTGTTGCCTTCATCCATCTGAAGGCGGTCTGGATATGCCTACCATTGAGATTCGTCAATATATGCTTCGCATCGGGTTCCTAGATCGAATGTGTTGCGAATCGGATAAGGAGGGTGCCATCTGGAAGGAAGACGCCCGTAAAACTTTCCCATCCCTGAGAAGTGTGCACTCGAGCGAGGAGGAGGCCCATTGTTTGCCCCGAGCCGAATGCTCCTATTGTGAATGTCGTATTGCTCTGAAACGTCTCTTATGGGCGTCGGATGGCCTCTCCAACGTCCAGGTGTTGTCCCGTAGGGCATTATATCAAGTGTTAGTCAGGGGAGCCGTGCGCGATGAACTGATTGACGAGTTCGGTCTCACGAAGCAGGAGGCTCGCTCAATATGGCCTTGGGCGCCTGGGTTGAAATGCCTCAATAACGATGAGGCATCACTCACCTTGCTGATGATTCGTGGGGCCCTCTGGGTCGCCAAAAGACTTTATTCAGCGGGCTTGGAGAAATCTCCAAACTGCCGTCGCTGTAGTGGGGAAGTCGAGACCATTGGTCACGCCTTTTTTCATTGCAGGGTGGTAGCACCGTTGTACAGGTTTGTCGAAGGCCTCATGGTCCGCATGCTGCAAGTAAAGTTTTTCGTCCTTGAAGCCAGTTCTCTTTGTAGCAATGTGGTGCCGCAGATGACGAAGGCTGAACACTATGTGTTCTTTTGCTTACTAGGGGTTATGAGAGTCGTGATTTGGACGACACGTAAGAAGGAATTCTATGATGGCGAGAAGTTCACTTCTTCCCAACTGATCTTGTTCTTTAAACATCAACTTAAAGTCAAGATTAGAACGGAAAAGCGGCGGCTCACCACAACAGAATTTGGTAAAAGGTGGGTGACTCTTGCGCGATTGTGTCGAGTAAAAGGGGGCCTGACCTAGAGTGGCATTTTGATGCCCCGGTTAGGCATCCGGATATTGTTCTTCCTGGGTTGAACTTGGGCAACCCTTCCCGAAATTAGGTTAGTGTAGGTTTTGTTTTTTGAATCTTTAGTTTTTCTTTTTTTTTCCAGTAAAGTAGGGTGTGTTTGCTCATTGGCCCCTTTTATTTCTGTCCCTATTTTTTTCTTTAGTTTAATTCCCCACCCCATCCCTCGTTAAGTGATGTCAGTTCTCTGGTGGATGCGGGGCACTTTTTCATTTTTTTCGCCTGTGTGTGTTTTTTCGTTTTTTGTTGTCGTGTTTGGATGAGTGCGTGTCTGTGTGAATGCAAGGGATAAATGAATTTTTTTATATTTTGTAGGCCCGCATTGATTTCGTCCAGTAAACTGATGTTTCTACCACATTTAACTATTGTGTTTTTTTATTACTAACAATGTTTTTGTTTAGTTTCTTGTAAATAGATTAATTCATATTGTATATATTCTTTAGGGACCCTTTAATTTGTTGTTTCATCCCCCACCCCACATATGACGATTTGTACATATGCGGAGTATTTAGGATTTTCATTGAGGCAATGAGGTATTATGGTGGATATAGTAAGAAAGGCTAGTAAGAATGTGATGTTTTGGTGTTAGGAATATTGTTTGTATGCTTGGGTCAGTGCTTATGTCTAGCTAAGTTTAAATTAAGACAGATGAAGACCGTCCTTTCCCCCATCTCCTTTTTTAGGCCTTGTGCCACATTTTCTATAATTTTACAGAAATAAATATTGTAATATGCTAAGTAGTTTACCATTAGCAGTGGTTTACCTACTTCATGCCGCTGGCGAGTATTGTATTTTGTTGATGCTCTAAAGATTACCATTTCATTTCTAACATTCATTTGCTTAATCCTCATTCAGTAACCTTTTCTGGGTTACAACATACATGTAAATATTTATATGGTTGATTTGGGCTTTATAAACAATAATAATATTTATAGGGGTGATTGGTTTGGTAAAATCTAAGCAAATATTTATATATGTGATTTAAAAACAACATCAACAATTACATGAGTGATTTGTTTGGTGATTTATAAATAAATATTTATGTGTTGTTATTAGGGATTTATAGACCATATCAATAATTATGGGGGAATAGATTGATGAATAATATTCATATGGGTGATCTGGGATTTATAAGCAGCAGAAACAATTATATTGGTGTTAGGGATTTATTAGAATGTACTTATTTTTGATAAAATATTTATATGGGTGATTTGGGATATATGTCAGTAGCAATAATTATATAGGTGACTGGTTTGGATATTTATTTGCAAAGATTTATATGGGTGATTTGTTATTTATAAACAACAGGAATAATTATATCGGTGATTTGCTTACTGAATTATTAAAAGTATCTATATGGCTGATTTGAGATTTATAAACAATAGCAACAATTATATTGGTGAGAGGTTTATAAGAAAATATTTATATGGTGATTTGAGATTTATAAGCAACAGTAACAAATAAATGGGAAGAGGGTGGAAAAGGATTTATAAGAAAATATTTATATGGGTGATCTGATATTTACAAACACCAGGAACAATTATGCGGGTAATTGGCTGGGTGATTTAGAAGCAAATATGTATATCGATTAATTGGCATTTATAAACAGCCACAATTATATGGGTGATTGGCTTAGTGGTTTATCAGCAAATATTCATATAAGTGTTTTGGAATTTATACATAACAGTCATTTGGGTGATTGGCGATCATTTAAAAGGAAATATTTATATGGGTGATTTAAGTTTTATAATTAACAGCAATAATTATACATCGTTTATGTTTTATAACAAATATTTATTGACTTGGTTATGAACAACAGGAAAAATTATTTCAGTGGTTGGGTTGATGAAATGTTTATATGGGTATTTGGGGATTTATAAAAGATACCAACAATTATATGGGTGACTGAACATGTTTTATAAACAATATCAATAATTACAGGAGTGGTTGGTGATTATTTATAAACAATATTTTATGGGTGATTTCGTATTTATAAACAATAACTAATTATATGGGTTATAGGCTTGGTGATACATAAGCAAATATTTATATGGTCGATTTTTTGGCCGTATTAGCAACAAGATTTATGCAGGTGATTGGCTTTGTGATTTATTAGAAAATATATATAAGAGTGATTTGGGATATATATCTCACTAGCAATAATTATATTGGTGATTGGCATGGCGATTTATTTTCAAAGATTTGTATGGGTCATTTATAAACACCAGAAACAATTATGTGGGGTATTGCCTGGGTGATTTAGAAGCAAATATGTATATCGTTTACTTGGCATATATAAATAACAGCCACAATTATATGGGTGATTGGATTGGTGGTTTATCGGCAAATGTTTTTATATGGGTGTTTTGGGATTTAGAAAACACATGTATTTGGGTGAGTGGCTATCATTTATAAGTAAATATTTATATAGGTGACTTCGGATTTATAAACAATAGCGATACGTATACAGGGGATTAACGATGAATTATAAGCAAATATTTATACGGGGGATTTGGTATTTATAAACAATTGCTACAATTATATGGGCGATTGACTTGCTCATTTATAAGAAAATATATGGATTATTGGGTATTTATAAACAATAACAATAATTATACATTTGACAGGCTTGGTGATATACAAGCAAATATTTATATGGGTCATTTTTTGCCTTATTAACAACAACACTTATGTAGATGATTGGCTTGGTGATTTCTGAGTAAAAAATATATCAGTAATTTATAAACGATAGCAATAATAATAATAGTGGATGGCTGTTGATTTATAAGCATATATTTATATTGGTGATATGGTATTTATAAACAACAATTATATGTGTTATTGGCTAGGTGATTTATATTTAAATATTCATATGGGCGTTTTTTGTTTAATGGAAAACAGGAAGAAGTATCTGGGTGATTGGTGATGATTTATAAGCAAATATTTATATGGGTGATTTGGAATTTATAAACAAAATAACAATTATACGGGTGATTGACGTTGATTTATTATCAAATATTTATATAGATGATTTGGGATTTATAAATAACAGCAATATTTATATGGGTGATTGGCTTGACGATTTATTAGCAAATCTTTCTATGGGTTATTTATAATGGCAATAATTATATGGGCGATTGTCTTGGTGATTTCTAAGCAAATATTTATATGGGTGATTCGGGATTTATAAACAATAACAATAATTATATGTGTCATTGACAATGATTCATATGCAAATATTTATATCGGTGTTTTAGAGTTTATAACAATATCAATAATTATACAGGTGATTGGCGATAATTTATAAGCAAATATATATACGGGTTATTTCGGATTCATGATCAACATCAATAATTAAATGAGTGATTGGCTTGGTGATTTATAAGCAAATATTTATATGGGCCTGTTGAGATTTATAAACAATGGCAACAATGATGATTAATAAGCAAATAATTAATATGGTGATTTAGGATTTATAAACAATAGCAATAATTATATCGGGGCTTGACTTTTATAGGGATGGTTTGATATTTACAAATAATATCAATAATTATATGGGCGATTGGCTTGATCATTTATACGCAAGTATTTATATGGGTGATTTTCGGCCTTATTAACAACATCAAAATTTATGTAGGTGATTCGATTGGTGATTTTTTAGTAAATAATTATATGAGTAATTTATAAAAGATAGCAATAATTATAGTGGTGTTTCGCTTAATGATTTATAAGAAAATATTTATGTGGGTTATACGGTATTTATAAGCAACAATTTTAAGTGTTATTGGCTTGATTATTTATAAGCAAATATGCATATAGTTGTTTGGCGATTTATAAAGAACAGGAATAATTATACGGGTGATTGGCAATGATTTATAAGCAAATATCTATATTGGTGATTTTGGATTTATAAACAATAGCAATAATTATATGGGTGATTGACTTGACGATTTATTAGCAAATCTTTCTATGGGTTATTTGGAATTTATAAACAATAATTATATGTGGTATTGACGATGATTCATACGCAATTATTTATATGGATATTTTGGGGTTTATAAAAAATACCAATAATTATAGTGGTGGTTGGCGATCATTTATAAGCAAATATTTAAATAGGTGATTTGATATTTATAAACACCAGAAACAATTATGCTTCTGATTGGTTGTGTGATTTATAAGCAAATATATGGGTCTGTTTAGATTTATAAACAATAGCAATAATTATATGTGTGATTCATGAGCAAATAATTAATATGGATTTATAAACAACACGAATAATTATATAGTCGATTGGCTTGGCTATGCATGAGCAATTATTTATAAGAGCGATATGAGATTTATAAACAATAGCAATAATTATTGCAGGGCTTGATTTGGTTATTTATTATCAAATATTTTTAGGGATGATTTGGTATTTAAAAATAATATCAATAATTATCCGGGCGATTGGCTTGATCATTTATAGGCAAATATTTATATGGGTGATTTAGGATTTATAAACAATAGTTATAATGATATGGGTGGTTCACGATGATTTATAAGCTAATATTTAATGGGTTGTTTGGTTTATAAACAATAGCAATAATTTTAGGGGTGGTTGGCTTGATGCTTTATAAGAAAATATTTATAAGGTTGATTTGTGTTTACACAGCATTATATCGGCAATTGGCTTGGTGATTTCTAAGCAAATATTTATATGGGTGATTTGGGATTTATAATCACCTGCAATAATTATATGAGTAATAGATTTATGGATTTATAAACAAATATTTATATGAGAAATAGCTTTATGGATTGATAAACAAATAATGATATGAGTAATAGATTTATGGACTTATAAACAAATAATTATATAAGTAATAGATTTACGGATTTATAAATAAATAATTATGTGAGCAATAGATTTTTTCTGACTCGATATGCCACTGTGGAAAGACGTGCAAGGATCAGCGTGGCCTAAAAATACACCAGGCCAAGATGAAATGTGCAGTAGTAGCTGAGAACTCACAACGCATAGGTGTTACTGTTACACCAAGTAAGACGGAGGTGGAGCAGGTCCCGGTGATAAACCACAACGCCCAGCATCACCCAGTGTGGACTCAGACCTTTCCGGACAGAGTAGTCTCTAAGCGGATTAAATGGCCCCCAGCAAACAAAAAGAAAGCTTAGCGCGATTTTGATGAAGACGTATGCATTATAATCCAAGGTACGTCTGCAGGTAACATAGACCGACGACTTCAAGCCATGAGTAAACCTATCGTCAGCTACGGATCAGAGCGTTTCGGCCACATTGATAAAACGAGAAATAAAATCTACACTCAGAATAGGCGTGAAGGAAGGATAAGAGAAGTAAGGCGGGAATTAAGATCCCTCAAGAAACAATTTAAGGCCGCTAGTGGAAAAGAGCGACCAGCGCTCTCGGAACTGAGAAATATTTTAATACAGAAACTGAAAAACCTGCGAAGAGCAGAAGGACATCGTCGCCGGAGGAAAGAGCGGGCCAGGAAGAGGGCTTCTTTTATCTCCGACCCGGTTGGTTTCGCCAGAATACTTCTGGGAGATAAGAGGAGCGGCAGATCAGCATGCCCCCAAATAGGGGGGGGATTCCTTTTGGAATAGCTCTTATAGGGATGAATTAGGATTTAATGATCGCCTCATTAAACCCAACCCCCCAGAAGTTGAGTTCGACACGAAGGTGCCAAGTTTGAGTGAGGTCAAACAGATAGTAATGGCAGCGAGATCAGCTTCGTCGCCAGGTCCGAGTGGTGTGCCTTACTCTGTGTACAAGCGTTGCCCCGGTCTTCTCATGAAATTATGGAAGATCATTAAAGCAATTTGGCAGCGAGGTAAAGTTGCAGAACAATGGCGATACGCAGAAGGTGTTTGGATCCCAAAAGAAGAGAACTCAGAAAATATCGAGCAGTTTCGATGTATCTCGTTACTGAGTACAGAAAGCAAAATATTTTTTAGTGTTATTTCCCGACGACTATCAGCTTTTCTGCTAAAAAATAGCTTTATAGATACATCGGTACAAACAGGCGGAATCCCTGGTATGCCTGGCTGCGTTGCGCATATAGGAGTTTTGTCGCAATTAATAAAGGGATGCAAGGAGGAATAAAGGAGACCTGGCTGTTGCGTGGTTGGACTTGGCCAATGCATATGGGTCCATACCGCATAAACTCGTGGAAGAAGCTTTAGTTAGACACTACGTCCCAAGTAGCCTCAATTCCATCTAAGAGTTGCATCCGGTTTGGTTTCTTCAGACTGGCATAGACTCGAGAGAGGAATTATTATGGGCTGTAAATTGTCAGCCACGCTTTTTGCTCTCGCGGTGAACATGCTCTTGAAGTCCGCTGAGGTGGAATGCCGTGGCCCCGTTTCAAATACCGGAGTTAGGCAACCACCCATCCGGGCTTACATGGATGATCTTACAGTCACCACGTATTCTGTTACAGGCTGTAGATGGACATTACGCGGATTAGAGAGGCTGATTGAGTGGGCAAGAATGAATTTCAAGCCAAACAAATGTAGATCAGTGGTAATAAAAAAGGCCCGAGTGGTAAAACACTATTTCACAATAGAAGGGAGAGCCATCCCGACGTTGGCCGATAAGCCTGTTAAAAGTCTAGGTAAATCCTTTTGTAATGCTCTGAAGGACACACGTACTGATTTTGACTCGTGACTGGGGAAAATAGATAAATCCGGATTACCAGGGCGTTTCAAAGCCTGGCTATACCATCACTGTGTGCTCCCACGAGCATTATGGCCACTCCAGACATATAGCGTTCCCATCTCGACTGTGGAGACGTTGGAGAGGAGAGCTAGCAGTTTCCTCCGTAGATGGTTAGGATTACCTCGGTGCTTAAGCAGCGCAGCCTTATATGGATCATCCAATACCATCCAGCTGCCATTCAGAGGACTAGTTGAGGAGTTCATGGTGTCATGGACAAGGGAAAGCTACCATTATAGAAACCCCAGAGATCCCAAAGTATCAGGTGCGGGAATTGAGATTAAGACTGGCAGAAAATGGAGTGCTACTAAGGAACTAGCTATCGCAGAAGGGAATCTAAGGTTAAAAGCAATAATGGGTTCAGTCGCAAAGAGTAGAGCAGGCCTGGGGTTGATTCCCTCCTACAAATTCGGAAAAAGCGCCGTGAAGAAGCGTCAACACCTGATACAGGACGAAGTAAGAGCAGGGATGGAGGAAAAGCGGATGACAAAAATGGCAGGTTATAGCCAGCAGGGCACGTGGACCAGGTGGGATGGTGTAGATCGATGGAAAGTGTCGTGGTCAGATCTTTGGAATACCGACTTTAGCCGATCTAGATTCCTGGTTCAGATGGTGTACGACGTGTTACCAAGTGCGACCAACCTACACCTATGGGGAAAGATAGATTCACCAAAGTGCCCCTTGTGTTCGGGGAGGGGATCACTGAAACATATATTAAGCGGGTGCAGAACAGCTCTGACAGACGGGCGCTATCGGTGGAGTCATGACAAGGTTTTAGAGGCGATAGCACTCATTATTGCTGAAGCTTTACACAGTAATAAACTCACCCCAGAAAGAAGAGCTATCCGCTTCGTTAAAGCAGGTGCAAAGCCGAGTAAGGAGGTTGCAGGATCCTATTCACTGTTATCGTCCGCGTCGGATTGGCAAATGCGAGTCGATCTCGGGAAGCAATTGAAATTCCCAACACATATCGTCCTCCAAACTCCGTCCAGACATAATCGTTTATTCGGACGCCACAAAACAGATTATTTTGCTGGAGTTAACTGTCCCTTTGGGAAGAGCATATGCAAGAAGCATTTGAGAGAATGTATAGTAAATATGAAGGACTCTTAAATGATTGCAGAACTAAAGGATGGCACACTCGTTGTTTCCCTGTCGAGATCGGCTGTAGGGGGTTCGCCGGACAGTCAATGATACGAGCCCTTACTAGCCTAGGGATAACTGGACAAAAAAGAGGGCGGGCGATTCAAATAATCCTGGAGTCCGTCGAAAAGGCCACCACGCGGTTGTGGATAAATAGAGCTAATGAGTGGGCCAAAACTACAAAAAATAAGAACGTTCCAAATGCAGATGTACATACGCCATAAATGCCATCACTAAATACTTTTATGGCTGATTAGTATATATATATATATGTGAAATTTGTGTATATAGATGACGAGAAACTTGCGAGAACCAATCGTTCGATTTGCATTCAGTCTCATATGTAATGACTTCATTTTTGCGTCTTACTGGTCTTCCGAGTAGATTTATTTTATTACAAAAGCATTCTTACAAGTAATCTTTCCTTTTCTTTAAACGAAATATTAATTTTTTTTTTTTAGGAGTAAATTATTTTAGCTAAATTTACACGCTATTTTTTCTTTCAACTATTTTTCGACATGTAAATATCCCGATTATTTATTTTGAGGAATTTTAGTTATTTCTCTTAGTTTTTAAACGAATTCCTTCCGGTAAGGATAATTTTTTTTTTTGGGGGGTTAACTTATTTAAAATTTACACGTGTTTTTTTAGTATTTAAAATGTAAATAGCTTGATTAATTTATTTTTAAGCGATTTTAGTTAAATGTTTTTCTCTTAGTTTTTAAAGTTGTAAATAGTCTGTCATTGTAATCATTCTATTGTAAACGTTTTAAGTGTAGTTTAGAAAAGGAAAGAAAATAAGAATAAAAAAGTAAAAAGAAAAGAAAGACCAAACAAATAAGTTAGTTAAAAGGGGAGGTAGAGAAAGAACAAGTCGCAAGACGAGCCAATATAATAAATCGTTTGTTTGTTTTTTTTTTTTGGTTTGCGTATATATATATATATATATATATATATATATATATATATATATATATATATATATATATATATATATATATATATATGTGTGTGTGTGTGTGTGTGTGTGTGTGTGTGTGTGTGTGTGTTTGTTTTTGGTTTGTTTTCTTAAAAAAAAACACCCATTCTTGGCCGCATGTAGGAAGAACTCTACAACCATGCATACCTAATTTATAACTTCGAATAGCCCAAGTGAAGTCTTGATTGGTTGTTGTCTACTGGGGCAACTTATATAATTCACGTCCTAAAGCTAGTGGCAGATTTTGTTCTAGGTGCGGGTCGAATACTGATCATATTCGTTCGGGTCGCCCATCGAAGAAGTCTGTTGTTTATTTAGACCCGAAACTTCTAGTGACATGGGAGCAACAACACTGACGACGCATCTAGATTCGGCACTTAAAGTTGAATTTTAATAATTTACGGATTTATAAATAAATAATTATATTGGTGACTTATGATTTATAAACAACAATAATAATTATATGGTTCACATATGCGATGTTTGGGGATTTATAAACAAATGATAATATGGTTGCGTTTTTATTTGAAAACAAATAACAGAATCATATAGGTGAGTGATTTGTGAATTTCAAAGTAACTGTTATTTTATGGCTGAGTGTTTTTGATGGTTTATAAGAATTGTTAACAATTGTCATAAAATCTGTTGATTTCTAAAAAGAATGATAATTATGCTGTTGATTGGTGACTTGTTTTGTTATTTATAAGCAATAATGAACTCGACAGGAATTTTTTTTTCCGGTTATTTTTACTAATTTGTATCCGTCTTGTCTGCAGCCGATGCGATAATGACTTCTTGAGTTTTGTATTGGTCGAATGCGTTTGACGTCATCTCTCTACAGAAGCACAGAAAACATCTGCGTCTAGTATATATCACTTGATTCGGGCGTCCGATATTTCTTTTTAGGTAAAAAGAAAACTGCAGAAGATCATTCTAATATAAATGGCACTTCAAATACATCCAACAGCTTTATATTCTATTGCAGTTATTTTCATTTTTTCATCTTTATTTTCTGTTTTAGTGAAATATTTAAAGTTATATGTTTTTCTATTGTAGGATATTCTGTTTTATTTAAACACACTTTAAGTCTAATTTGTTATATGACTGTTGATTGCTATGGTTATTTCTTTAAAAAAATACCCTCAAATATCTTTGGAAATGATATCTTTGCACGTATCCATTATTCCTCCTACTGAAGAATCGAACAGGGCAAAAATTGGAATTCCTCAATTACAAAGGGTTATTGGCAAAAACTGTTCAAACTCTGAGCACTTTTAGAAAGCAGGGATCATTCTTCACCCTCCCCGCCTCTTTATTACAACGAGAAAGGTGTTGCCTGTTCCTTTGGAGTTGAGCTACTATGTATCCTATTACTCCAGCTATGAATGATTGGGATTAAGTTATTTAATCATTTTTTATTTAATCTTTCTTTAATCGACGGCGTGAAATTTTCTAGTATGGCTCATCTAATACAAAGGCCCTCGCAAAGTAGAAGGTTACTAAATTAAATCTTTGTAAGTTAGTAAAAGTAGGTGATAAGATATGAGGATATGTAGGATAGATAAAGGTTGACTGACATTTGCTGCTTACCCAATCATTACGATCTTAGCGATTGTAGTTATTTTTTTATCCTTTCACCCTAAACAAAACAATAAAGCGACTAAGACGCAAGGGCTTACTGAATGTGAAAGAGTGCAAACACATTATTAAGAAGAGAGAACAATAAAAGAATATGAATTAAGAAAGAGGGGATAACGACTGACATTGCATTTTAATTTCTGAAAATCAAAATTAACTGGAAAGAAAGAAACCGGAAGTTATTTCCACAAGCGAGAAGTGCGAGAAGATATGTTCTGTCGTTATAAAGGTAGGGTTGAGACATTTTTGGACGTCATATAGCAAATGATGCTTAGGCATAAAATCATTGGAAATATTTTTTAAAATCTGAAAATTATCAGCAGATTTTTTTTTTAATCGTTTCACCCCAAACAAGGCAATAAAGCCACTAAGACGCAAAAGATTACTGAGCATTAGAGAATATGTGAAAAAAAAAAAAAAAACACTATTAAGGAGAGAACGATAAAAGAACAAGAATTAAGAAGGCAGAATGTAATGATTGACATTGCCTTTAAATTTTTGAGGACCGAAAGCGGAAGGGAGTTCCACAAGCGAGACGTGCGATAGAAGAAACTATTAGCATAAAACCTGCGGTTATGTCTAGCAATTTCAAGTGTAAAATGATGAGACTCAGCTGCCAATATAGTACTGCGTTTAAATTCATATAGTCTAAGCACGATAGAGGAAAATTCGTCAATGATTGGGATAGTGACCTTTTTTTTTTCAACAAGGTAAAGATTTTGAGAAGAAGCCTTCTGAATGATACTGGCTCCTTACCAATTGCGTAATGATATGAGCAGATAATCTTTTTTTAGCGGTGTGGTGACGGCAATCATAGTTGTCTCCGCTTCGACCTATTTGACTATAAAAGAAATGGGCAGCAGTGAAATTACATTGTATAAAGCTTCGCTACAAGCTTAAACGTTCACCTGTTTTCTTTACAAGCAGTAACGTTCGTTTATGTTCTGTCCATAAATTGTTTGTCCTTTTAGGATATGGATAATGTATCTATTAATTCGATTTTAATTAAAATTATTTTAAAAAAAGAAAAGCGACCTTGCTTTTGTGCGAGGACAAAATATTGACAAATACCTGAAACAGCTTACTGCCGTTTACTAAGGTAAAAAAAAAAACCCAAAAAACAAAAACAGGCGGAAATATAAATGAGTAAAATAGGCTCCAGGTCCTGATCTGGCAACTCGGCTTCAGTCACTTTCTCGCCGTCGCAAGGTTGCCTCACTGTGTCTTTTCTATAAATACTTTCATGGTAATTGTTCAGATGAACTCTTCGCGGGTGTTGTTTTATTCCCCTCCCCACAGACAATGAACTGTACATAAGGAGATTAGTTAGGATTTTCATAGAGACAATGAGGTATTATGGTGGATGTAGTAAGAAAGGTAAGTAAGAATGCGTTGTTTTGCTGTAAAGAATATTGTGGTATGTTTGTGTCAGTGTTTGTGGCTAGCTAAGTTATCGTTAAGACAGAAGACTGTTCCTTTTATCCATTCCTCATTTTGGCCTTGTCCCACACACACACACACACACACACACACATATATATATATATATATATATATATATATATATATATATATATATCGCTCTTCTCTGTGGTACCTAAACATTTTGAATTTCAGCGCAGTACTAGACTGACATCAAGATTTCATCAATTTAGAGTTGAGTTGGCGAGATGTAAATATAAATCTTAGTTTCTATCAGTTTCTTTTATCGCACTTATCGCTTGTGGAACTCCCTTCCAGCTTCATGCTTTCCAGACAACTTTAATCTGCAAAAATTTAAATACAAAGTCAATCGCTGTCTACTGTCCTCCTGATTATTCTTTCCGCTAATTATTAATGTTTCCGTTCCTAATTTTTCCAAACCCTGTAACCCCTTGTGTCGTAGTGGCTTGATTGCCATGCATGGGGTGATACCGATTTTTTTAAAAAGTGTGTTTGCACCAATGATAGCACATCTTGGGACAAGCCAATTTAAAATATTCTTTTGCTGTTGGGCGTGCACGCGTTAATTGAGTTGTTCAACCATACAAATGCAGTGAAATTTTTTGATCAAATTTTAATTTTTTTCAAATTTTCCCCTTCCTAAAAATCTAAGCGATTTTTTCTCATTAAGCATATCTTACAACACGATCAATAGTGAATAAAAAAGAATCATTGTTAAATTTAAAACGAAACATTAAATGCTGCATCCGGTGTAGTCTCTGATTCATAGTACGATTAAAAAAAAACAGATCATTATTAATAAATATAGCCATTGCGTGTATTAGAAAATAGAAACGGAATTCTTCGACACATGGCACAGTGGATAAAGGCGTTGGTTAGATCCAGTGACAGGACCCAAACAGTGTGAGTTCAATACCCGGTTAAGGCAGTGGAGAACTTGGAGATAACTGACATCCATTAGACATGACACGTGGAACTAGAACAGTCTACCTAAGCGAGCGAAATAAAGGGTTCAGTTCGACATTCCAACCACCTGAAGAAGGTCGGAGCGTACAACGGCCGAAATATTGTAATAAATATGGCGACAAAGATGAGGACAATAGTCCGAATAATGTAAATAATGTACATAATGCCTCATCTCAGAAATATAGACAGATACTGAAGTTTTTTTCATATTCCATACCAGTGCAGGTAGACCAAATATGTGTTTGTAAAATCTAGATTTATACAATTCTGTGTAGTAGATCACCACATAAAATTGATTTCAAAAAGTATTACCCTCATCTAGTCTACCATAGACGCCCGATAGGGATTTCTACCCAGGACTATAACAGGAAAGACATAAACTATTTCTCCCTCTTTAGCTCTTTTCAGTCTAGAATACGCTTTGCATTGGATGTATCTCGATGCCTTCAGGTAAGTTTCTTTCCTCAGTTGACCGGCTACTAAACTCCAAACCTAGCTAAGTGGCACATCACACACTCACATTTTCCAACAACTACGACATAAAATATTTTTTCTTCCTTTTTCTGATTTCTATGTGCATGCAAGTATATTTCCTTCCTTCTTGAATTGTTCTTTCTATTAAAATATATAAAAAATTCCTCGACGCGTTGCGAATGATTTCTTTTGAAAATGGTAAATCCAATTTCTTAAAGGTTTTCCCAACAAGAACCTCGTTTATTACTACTCGATGCCCTCTTTCACAACAGAATAAAATTGGTTTGAAGATCGCTAAACCTCTTAAAAAGTTTAAGGCTATGAGAAAGATTTTAGAAATATCGATTTTGAATAAAAGATAAAATCCCTCTTAAACAGTTGTCCATGCTAATATCCTGGAATTCGGTATTTTTTTAAAATCTTTTTTTACAATAATGTTCATCCTGTACGAAGGGCCACTCCAGGTAGAGAATTACAGATTAAGAACCACAGTTTATGCGGATATGTTGATATACTTGAACTGGTTAATATTGTTGTAATCGAGGAAGCATCCTCTTGGGAGCCGGTTACACAAATCGTGGGAAGACGCTGCTGGAGTGGAACTTACTTCTCACCAATAGAATAGGAAAGGAATGAGGGTCGTTCGTTAAAATGTGCAGGGCATGGTGCGTCTTAGAACTGGCGGAACTAAAGAATGTAGTTCATCTGAACACTTTCTATGGAAAGAGCGATAGAGCAGCGAGAGGCCTGCCATGTTTCGTCTGTGGGAAAGTGGTTGTAGGGCGGAAAATAATTAATCAATCATGAGCACGTGGAGAAGCTGCTGGGCCCTAGTGGCTAAAATAAAGGGTTCGTTTCGAAATTCCAACGTATATCACCTAAGAAGGCCGGAGCGTACAACGGTAGAAACGTCGTGAATAAAAATGAGGACAACAGTCTGTACAATGTAAATAGTCTAAATAGTTACATTACCTCAATTCAGAAATATAGGAAAATCCTGATGAAGGCCGGAGAGTACAATGGCCAAAACGTCGTGAAGATGACAATAAAGATGAGAACAACAGTCAGAACAACGTAAATAGTCTAAATATTTACAATACCTCATC
>CAHIKZ030004332.1:3215000-3305000 GCA_903632075.3 Acanthosepion pharaonis | reverse complement strand
AACGTGTCTTTGTGGATTCCTTTTATTTCTTGAAGAAGAAACGCTTGTAAAGATATTCTAAAGGGATTACCGAAGTTTTCTCTTTCTTTGTTTTGTTTGGTTTTGTTTTTTTTTTTTTTTTGTTTTTTTTTCTTTTCTATTTCATCCTTTCTTTTGCTTTTTAATACTTTCGCAATCATTCACTGCAAGTAAGTCGGCAGCTGTCTTAAAGGAAGTCAGGGTAAAATTGATATTCTGTGAGACAAAAAATGATATATTTTTATTATTATTTCTTTGATTTCTTCTTCATTTTTCTCCAAGACGAAATACACATGTTCATACGCGAGTTAGTTTTCTTTCCCAGTCTGTTCGTCGCATGACTTCCTGTTTGCTTGTAAAACAGTCTTTTTTTTCTTTATTTTTAGACTTTTCTAGAATAACTGGATTTCGAATTCATTATCAGTTTGCGACCGTTTTTCCTGGATAAATTGAATTTCTTTTTCTTCTTCCTCTTCTTCTTCTTCCTCTTCTTCTTCCTCCTCCTCCTCTTCTTCTTCTTCTTCTTTCTTCTTCTTATTCGTTTTCTTCTTCTTCCACTTCTTCTTCTTCTTCTTCTTCTTATTCTTCTTCTTCTTCTTATTATTATTATTTTTATTTTTCTTCTACTTCTTCTTCCTCTTCTTCTTTTTTCTTCTTCTTATTATTATTCTTTTTCTTCTACTTCTTCTTCCTCTTCTTCTTCTTTTTTCTTCTTCTTCTTCTTCTTCTTCTTCTTCTTCTTCTTCTTTCTTCTTCTCAGCGAGAGAGTTGAAATATTTTGGAAATATAATGATGAAAGAAGACTTGGGGAATATGACATTAAAAAAAGGCCAAAGAGAAAACAACGAGTAACCTACCTGAGAAACTTGTGTAAATGGATGGCAAGACAGAAACTGGAAGAGGGTACTAAGAAGAAAAACATTCCTAAGACCTACAAATGATGAAAAGTTGTGGAGAGCCATGATACCTCATCTTCTGAAAGGTCACAAAAGAAATATGCTGAGCGAACCTTAGTTGCATTTTGTGGAAGAGAGCACATAATTTAGCGTTGATCAAGCCATTACTCTCACACCCTCGGTCACGATGACTTGTGATTTCGAGCTCACACAATCATCGACACCCTGAATCGACACGGTATATGAAAAAAAGATTTGGATAAAAACGCATCAGAAACAAGACACATGACTTAAATCTTTTTAATATTTTTTATCCAATTCTACGAATAATATATGCTTTTCTAAAAACGAGAAATAGTTGGTCGGAATTTTTAGAATATTTTAAAAATTATGCGAATATTTGTGTTAATTTTATTTCTCAGAACGACGACAATAAGTCCATGCACGTACGTAGACACAGGCGTATGACTTTCGAAAACACCTGCCTTCTCTACATCAAATCATTATTAAATTACGAACAAAATTCTCTGGGAGTTATGTAAATACTAGAGTACTCCTGTCGTCAAAAATGACGACATGAAGGAATGTATTATAAGTAATATGAATTATATTGTAAGTATTTTTCGTTTAATCCAAGTACAATTTTAAAATTTAAAAAAGTTCGTTGTTAACGTTTAATAATTGAACAATGTACAATTTATAAACATAACGAAAGATATCCGTATATTATCCCCATAAATGTTACATATTTACAACCAAAAAATGTCTACTGTATAAGTTCCCAAAGCACTATATTTTTTGTGCAAACCTTGGAAGGTCTGAGTAATCCTCGACAGTCCGTAGATTCAATCTGTTATTTCAGAGCCTGCTTATTTCTTTTCCTACTGAAAGAAATGTATCATCAGATATATTTTTTGTTCCCCCACTTTTTTTTAATTATAATTTTTAAAGTTTAAAATGAATGTCTAAAAATGAACAAAGCATTCTTGAAGATATATGTGGCGCATTATATATACGAACGATTTTCGATAGCGATATCAGTACGCGTCAACGGGACCAAGTTACCATGGCACCGAGTTTTGGGTCATCGTTATTTTGCACACTGCCCCTCAATTCTTACAAACAAAAATACATACACACACACACACACACACACACACACACACACACACACACACACACACACACATATATATATATATATATATATATATATATATATATATATATATATATATATATATACGAACAGAAATAAATTATGAAACACAAGGAATATGTTTTGCTGTTTAATCTAGATTAAATGTACAAGTATTGAGTCGGAACATAAATTCATAGCATTTTATATATATACAGTGTAACCCGGATATAAGAGAGTTGTCGGGATTGGAGAAGAAGTCTCTTATATCCGGGTTTCTCTTATATCCGGGTCTCTTATATCCGGGTCTCTTATATCCGGTATATATATATATATATATATATATATATATATATATATACGACAATATTTAGATAATGCTGCATAGTTTTATTCAACAATATATCTGTCAATTTTATCTAATACTTTTTGTCATCTTTGAAGAAACTTCATGATACAATCCTCCCAGAGCTGGCTGATAAACTAACTTAAGTTCTGTTTACCGGCATCCAGAAAACTGAAGTCATTCTCAAGAGAATTCTGTAAGGATTATGGTAATTCGTATGTGCAAATCAGATGAATAGAGGAAGTGAAGTTGGACATACCATGAGATTGTTGCCTTTAATTGGTCCAATTTTGGAGAGTAAGTGTTTGAATTCAAAGTTTGATCTTTCGGAAGGAGTTTGTAATGCATTACTCTCATTCCAATTCCACCAGATATACAGATTCACCTTCTTTTCATGCAGCAAGAATTTTGGAGTGGTTAACAGTATTAAATTTCGTCCCCCACCCCCGGTCAGGAACTTTCCGCTCTACATTGTTGTAAAGAATCCATTCTTCGTCGCCTTTTTAAAAATGTATATCGGAGAATCGCACATAGTTCATTGTTTCCGTTAATATCGTAAGCCAACCTAATTTCTTAGTGATTTCGAATGCCTTATAGTGTTTCTATATGTGGAGTATCTCGGCGATGTCCCGTGTCGTATTAAATGTCATTATTTTTAATCAACGTTTCAGTTTGGTCATCATCAACACATGTAGCCCATTCATAATTTGCTTTGTCTTACTGATGAAATTTTTCATTTTTGAACTTAGTAAAACACTTACGAACAATGCAATTAGATAAGAAACCATCTGCAAAGATGGCGCCCATCATTTGGCTCTTTATACAGCGTTCTTTCCTTTCAAGAAATAAAAGAACCAAAAATGGCGAAAATACCTCTGATTTTCCATTTTCTTTTTGAACGTAAATGTGTTTAAAATTCACAATCCACACTCAAATCATACAGAAAGAAGTTTTAAAATGTCACTTTTCAGAATATGCAATGAGTCAGAATTATTTTCTGTTTTTATTTATTAGCTTTCTTCTCTCAAAAATATAATTTTATTCAATTATGTTATTTACATTATTCGGACTATTGTACTATTGTCCTCATCTTTGTCACCATCAAGGACACATGGCACACTGGATAAAGGCGTTGGTTAGATCCAGTGACAGGACCCAAACAGTGTGAGTTCAATACCCGGTTAAGGCAGTGGAGAATTTTCAGAGGGAAATTAACAGGAGATAACTGATAACTGACATCCATCAAACATGGCACGTGGAACTAGAACAGTTTACCCCAGTGAGCGAAATAAAGGGTTCAGTTCGACATTCCAACCACCTGAAAAAAGCCGGAGCGTACAACGGCTGAAATGTTGTAATAAATATGGCGACAAAGATGAGAACAATAGTCCGAATAATGTAAATAATGTACATAATGCCTCATCTCAGAAATATAGACGGTTATTCAATTATATATTCACCATCGTTTGCAATGACATGTTGCCTCTTATCAGGCAGCTCGTGTGGGTAAAATTCCTTAGATTTTGATGTGAAAATATTTTCGACAACCTCTAGAATCTGGTTTTCATGAGAGCAAGTTTTCCCTAACAGATCATTTTGCAACGATCGAAAATCGTAAAAATCAGTTGCTGCAAAGGTCAGCTGAATATGGCTGCTGGGGTGGAACAGAACAAAAAAAAATTAGTCTATTTCGCTTTTTATCTTGCAATTGCTTTTATTTTTCATTTTGCTCTGATCAGGAAGAACACGGGTTTTAAATTTCTTTATAAAATTAGTAAAATCGTTTTTAAATATTTTTCTGAAATATTTTCCTGAGAAAGATCTTATCAACCGATAGTAACGCTGACTACTCGGTCAATAAACACCGAATATTTCCCCGTATAGAAACGGTTATTCTCCCCCATTACTATTTCTGTCTGAGCTTACGGCAATATCACGTTGAAACAGGGGTTCCCGAACGATCACCGAAATTAAGCAACGTCGAGACTGGTCTACTTAGATGGGTAACCGCTTGGTAATTACAGGTGCTATAAACTTGGATGTGCGAGTGGTGTAATGGATAATGATTCGGAATTGTTAAGCAACATCGAGCCTGGCTTTACCTAGATGGGTAACTGCTTGGGAGTAACAGGTGCTGTAAGGGTGGATGTGTGAGTGATGTAATGATCCGAGTTTCCATACGATCACTGAAGTTAAGCAACATCGAGTCTGGCCAATACCTAGATGGGTAACTGTTTGGGAATACCATTATTATATTTTAAAAAATCATAAACCCCAAAATATTTTCTGTCTTGAAATAACCTGCAAATGGTTGATAAGCCATAAAAAAACAATCCAAAATATTTCTACCCATATAGGTCTGCATGATTATTATCTTTTGAAGATTACTTTTATTTTCTAATACTACATTGGCGCTTAGGTCTCATCAACTTACAAGTTGAAATGATTAAATGCTAACAGTTTCTCTCTCGTGTTTCTCGCTTATGGAACTCTTTTCCGGCTTCTTGCTTTCCAGTCAAATTTGATCTTCAAAAATTTAAATGCAATGTCAATCCTTATCTTCTGTTTTTGCGTTATTCTCTCTCCTCAATAATGTTTTTCTTTTTCTCATATTTTTCACAACCAGTAACCCGACTTGCGTGTTAGTGGTTTTATTTCCTTACTTTGGGGAGAAATCGTTCTCAAAACATAGTTCTATCCATCATAAAAACGAGGATAAGTCTAGAAGTAATGCAATTTGTTTTATTATATCAGAAATAAGAAACACAATCAAACACATCACACATCAATATATAGCTATACATCACAGGTTCACATCCCTACTTCTGAACATAGTCACCACTCTTTCAATGTCAGTGTTCCACCTAAGAAGGAAGGCATGCGTCCCTGCTTCGTAAAACTCAGGTGGTTGCTGATGTAGTCAATTCTTTATAACATTTTTCATTTCATTATCATCTGAGTTTTATGAAGATGTGATACATGCTTTTATTCTTAGGTGGAACACTGCTATTGAAAGAAGTGGTGATTATGTTGAGAAGTCGGGATGTAAACCTGTGATGTATAGCTATATATTGATGTGTGATGTGTTTGATTGTGTTTCTTATTTCTTATATAATAAAAGAATGGATTAGTTTTTGGCTCACCCCCGTATTTACTTCTTGTTTTTATAGTTACTCTGGACACCTCTTGAAAATAGCTTAGTATTTAAGCCCGGAAAGAGAGATTGCAAGGTTTATCGTTTATTTTTACCACTATTTACCTTTCTTAGGGATACGAAAGAGAATATGTTATCTTTTATATTTTGTCTATATGTACATAAATATTATAAACTTTAATTTATAAATTAACACATGAGGCTTAATTTATAAAGTAAGAATAAGTAAATAAATAAAAATAAATTTAAATAAAAAGATTAACAACAAAAACGGATAAAACAAAGCACAAAAATTACAAAATTATACTGTAAGAAAAAAGTAAAGTTCCAGAGACAAATTTCGATATTGTTCAATGTAAGTGTCAACACTTCTTTTAACTGTAGGGGATGTCTCATATTATTAGATGGTGAGCATAGCTAGTTCTTTTTCAGATTGGTACAATCAATATATGTCCACAATGAGCCTCACCAGTTCTTTTCTAGATTGGTACAGTCAATATATATGCACAATGAGCCTCACCAGTTCTTTTCTAGATTGGTACAGTCAATATATATGCACCATGAGCCTCACCAGTTCTTTTCTAGATTGGTACAGTCAATATATATGCACCATGAGCCTCACCAGTTCGTTTCCAGATTGGTTCAGTCAATATATGTCCACAATGAGCCTCACCAGTTCGTTTCCAGATTGGTACTGTTAATATATGTTCACAATAAGCCTCACCAGTTGTTCATTTCCAGATTGGTACAATCAATATATGTCCACAATGAGCCACACCAGCTCTTTTCACAGTTCATACAGTCGATATTCGTACGCTATGAGAATTACCAGTTTGTTTCACTGTCGATACAATTAGTATTTGTACATGTTTCAAATTCGATGCAATTGACATTTTTACGCGCTGAGCATTACCATTTGGTTTCACGGCCGATACAGTGGATATTTTTACGCTGGATGCATCAGCAGTTCGTTTCACCGTCGTTACAGTTCTTATTTTTCCCCTATGAACATCGCCATTTTGTTTTAGTGTCGGTTTGAGACGAGATACGATTAAAAAGTAGCAGGCCTGTTGCTATGGTAAGTGAACTAAAATAAGTAGAGTGAAGCTGCTTGGCACAGAGTAACCTTGAACTCGATTATAACGTTCTCGCTCACTTCCGTTGTTTATAGCATTGCTTTGAAGGAAAATGTGTAGAGTGTGATGGTCTCACCACACCACAGAAGTTCCATGAATGATCATAACTTATGCAGCAGTTTTTGACCAAAACAAAATTCCCCAAGTCCAACAAACATCATATTTCCAAAATCTCGCTCCTTGCGACTTTTTTCCTCTTCAAAAGTCAAATCCATTTGAAAGAACTAAAACTTCAAGACGTCGCAGAAATCCAAGAGAATGCGACGAGGCAGCTGTTCACTATATCCAAAACGAGTTCTAGTAATGATTCCATCAAGGAAAACGACGCGAGGTAAAGTGTTTGGTTACAGAAAGGCACTACTTCGAAAGAGATTAAATGCCGAATTGATAAGCGTTGTACTTTTTGATCGGACCTCGTTTTGAATACAGTAAGTGTGGCTAATTTCTTTCTCTCACATTTGTAAACTGTAAGTCTCACAAGTTTATTTAGTGTAAAATAACTATGTACACACATATTCTAACTTTTATAATTGATAAAACACCGAAAATCAAGAAAGACATTGCTTTCTGTACTTTTAATAAGAAAGTACTTTATGCGCAACCAGTTTTTGAACTGGGTTCTGATTGGCTGCTTCCTTTCAATATAATTAGAATTCATCCCAGATGTTATAATGAGGTAGTGAAAGATTTTTGATACAACCCACTTCCTAAAACCTTACGAAACGTCGAAGTAATAGATTTATTTTTTTTAAATCTCTTCTCATTCGATAGGAATATTTTTCATCTACCCGAAGATATTTTATTCGCAATTGCATCATTTTCGTTTCGTTTAGTGAATTCTTATTAATTAAAAATTTTGTAGCCAGTTATATTGAAACAATTTTCTAATTTCTTTTATGTAGTTTCTCACATTGACTCGCATTCCTGATGTTTTTATTTATTTTCTAGACTTCCATCAATTTTAATCTATCTTTTCATGCATTTGAATTTATGCACTTCTTTTAATTTCATATTATATTTACTATTTTGAATATTCTATATATTTTCATGTTATATATATAAAAGGTCAACAACAAATGTCGACAGTCTATTTCATGCGTGAACGCAGTCTTCAGGCCATGTGTGTTGGGTTTTTGTTTTAGTTTGTTTTACGGCCTATCAACCTAGTGGGTCACTTAATACCGAAATGTATTTTGTAAATAAAGTTTTGTATTTAAATAATCAAAAGAATTTATTTTAAATAATAAGACTGCTGTTAGTTATAGTTATTTTTTTAAATTATATTTTTTAAATCAATTTTAATTTTTTTTTTAATGTGGCACTGATTGCCATTTTGCTATAAAAATGTATTGTTGCTCATTTTATTATAGAAATGTTAATTTTTTGTTTGGCGTATTCCCTATTTGACCACAGCTAGGACCCTAACCAGTGCTACCACCATGGGTCAAGGTAGACCTGGGAACAACAGCAGTACGAGATGGTTCCACGCTCCTCAAAAGCTGCAATCTTCTGCTTAGAAGCCTTGCTGCCGAATATAGTTTATTGTCCTGAGCATGACAATGAAGTACATAACTAACGGTTATTGAATAAACGGGAATGGTTATAGTTTGAATTCTTCTAAAATCTATAGAGTAGACATAATAACGAGCAAGAATACGGTAAGTTTATAGCTGATGCATAGGGTTTTTGTTTACTTTTTAAAAGATTGAGTAAATCAGTTTCTCACTGTTGGCCTAAGAAATATAAACAGGTGACTGGGAATTTCCCGAAAGTGTTCAAGTCATCCAAAGGTCGTTTGCTATCACTGAAGGTGTTTTAAGTATAAAGAAAACTGGAGTGTCACAAAAGCTACTTACACGGAATTAAATCATCCGCATTTCCTAATTCATTTCGTATTTCAAATGTAATAAGAAAGTTCCACCTGACAGCATTTTCTCAATAATTGCCATTTTGTGGAACAGACCCTTACAAATGTGCAACACATAACACTTGAATCTTGACCTCTTCAAGTTAAGGGTCAATCGACATCTTTCCTCCTCATCCTTATACTCTTCACTTTATCTTTACTCCTTATCATACATCATTATCAAATGTAAATGTATGTTCCTCGAAACTTTTTTTTTATTTCGTGACCCTCGGGGCTGTAGGGGCACCGTGTGTACTGCAGCCACAGTAGAAGTGGTATTTCTTGGACAAGACACCCTGACAAAACCCAACCCTCTCCAGAACGGTTTTAAATTCAGAGTTGTTCCTTCTCCTAGACTGGTTGTTACCCAAGGTTACAGAACATAGTTTGTCCTGCTATTTACACATAACCATTACTTAAAGTCTATTCTTCATCTTTGAAGAGATTGTCTAGCATTCACTACCATATAGGGGGACAGTGTTATAATCATCTCCCGAAAAGCAAGACAATAAAGCCACTAAGTCAGTCAGTCATGTGCCATGCGTGATACACCCTTAGGCGATCATGTATCTTTCGATATATGACTGAAGAGGCAGTTTTTTTTCCCAAAGTAGGTTGCCATTTCTTTCTATGGTAGACTAGTTGCCATCCAAAGCTATATAACTCGGCCTGTCCTGCTATTTACCCATAGCTGGGGGGAGAAGATGATTCATACCTTTCCCAAGGGTATTAGCACGTAAGTGAATGTAATGGATCCGACTGAAATTCGAACTCGGCTCTCTGATTCCTCAATCCGAGCCGCTATCCATCACTCCTCGGGAGTAACATTTGGGTAAATATTTCTATAAAATTTTGGATGCTAATTTTTTCAAGTTATACATGAGAATAGTATTTTAGAACAGAGACAAAATCATTTAACAAGAAAGCTTATTTGATAGTGGAACTTTTAAAACATATTTTGTCTTTTATTACCTCAAACCCATAAATATTATAACAAAAATGTTATTTTAATTTCATCACCATTTCAGTTTTCGTAATTTACAGTCGTACGAAAGAAAATAGATTTCATATCCAAGAGTAATTTCGGAGTAGTAGTGGAAGATTTATCATCTGAAAATAACTATGAAAGTGTAGCTATCGAAATCTCATTGCAATTCTGTGGAATTTTACAGCATTTCTAAAGTCAAACGTCATTTTTCAAAGATCTTATGGAAAAATCAGGACAGCTAGAAATAAATTAAGGAAATTACGTAAAATTTACGCAAATTATAAGCGTCTTGATTTTTTAAAACAGATAGCGAGCCAACGAGTAGAACGAGACATGTTATCAATTTATTTGTACATTATTTTTTTTTAAGAGATTTGAAACTTCATGCTATTTCAAGAAAAAAAAAGCAATTATTTCGACAAGCTTTTTGCAATGCAGTTCTAATCAACGAGCTCACCAAAATAGTAATGAACATCGTAATTCAATTCAGGAAAAAAATATATAAAAAAAAAAGAGACAGTACATTGATTATCGATTGGACTAATTTTTCCGTCAGAAAATCTAAAAAATCGATTTTCGACATTGAACTTTTTCACTTTCTCCATAAATAAACGACAATCATTGTCTGTTTACGTCATAGCTCTCAGATAGTAAATTTTGAGTTAGCACTTGGCTAGCATCGACGAGGACACTTAGTTTTCGATATTTTTATTTACTCTTCCTCGTTTGTCAAGAAAAGTTAATAAAAACTGTTTACACGTTTATTTACACTATTTACATTGTTCGGATTGTAGTCCTCATCTTTATTGTCATATTCACGACGTTCCAGCCGTTGTACGCTCCGGCCTTCATCGGGATTTGTCTCTATTTCTGAGATAAGGTAGTGTAACTATTTACACTCTTTACATTGTTCGGATTTTAGTCCCCATCTTTATTGTCATATTTACGACGTTTCGACCTTCATCAGGATTTGTGTATACTTCTGAGATGAGGTAGTGTAACTACTATTTACACTATTTACATTGTTCGGACTGTCGTCCTCATCTTTATTGTCATCTTCAAGACGTTTAATTGTAATTTTCTAAAAACCCCGTTTTAATTCTAAGTTTTAAAAATCTCGTATTAATTATAAATTCCTAAAAACTCGTATTAAGTGAACTTTTCTAAAAATCTCATATTAAATATAATTTCTAAAAATCCCGCATTAATTATAAGTTTCTAAAAATCCAGTATTAACTATAGGGTTCTAAACACCGGTAATGAGTTTTAATAGTCCTGTATTACTTATAGGTTTGTAATATATATATATATATATATATATATATATATATATATATATATATGTGTGTGTGTGTATATATATATATATATATATATATATATATATATATATATATATATATATCTTTCTAAAAATCCCGTTCTAATTATGTTTATCAAAATTATGTATTAATTATAGGTTCCTATAACTTCCATATTGATTATAAGTTTCTAAAGAACTCGTATTAATATTGGTTTCTAAAAGTCCCGTATTAATTATATGTTTCAATAAATACCGTATTAATTATATGTTTCAGAAATTCCAGTATTAATTATAATTTTATAAACATCCAATTTTAATTATAGTTTCCTAAAAACACGCTATAGTTATAGGTTTACAAAACTCCCGTATTAGTTTTAGTTTTCTAAATAATCAAGTATTATTCATAAGATTCTAAAATTCCTATATTATTACTTTCTAAAAATCTCGTTCTAAATATGTTTCTGAAAATCACGGATTAATTATAGGTTTCTAAAACTTCCATATTAATGATAAGTTTATAAAAATCTTGCATTATTTATAAGTTTCCAAAAATCCCGTGTTAATGATAACTTTATAAAAATCCTGTATTAATTATAGATTTTTAAAAAACCCTATTATTTATAGGTTTTTAAAAATCCCTTAAAGTCCCGTATAAATTATAGCTTTCTAAATCTCCCTTACTAATTATAAGTATCTAAAAATCCCGCATTAATTATGGTTTCTAAAAATCTCGTATTAATCATTTTTTTAAAAATCTCATAATAATTATAGGTTTCTAAAAATCCTGCATTAATGAAAAGTTTCCAAGTAGCCCGTATTAATTATAGATTTCTAAAACTCCCGTATTAATTATAAGTTTCTAATAATCCCGTATTAATTTCAGATTTCTAAAAGGCCCATATTAATTATAATTTTCTAAAAAATTCTGCATTAATTATAAACTTCTAAAAATCTCGAATTAATTATAGGTTTTTAAAATCATGTATTAATTAAAAGTTCATAAAAATCACATATTAATTATAGGTTACTAAAAGTCTCGGATTAATTATAAACTTCTAAAAATCCCGAATTAATTATAGGTTTCTAAAATCCTGTATTAAATAAAAGTTCATAAGAATCACGTATTAATTAAAAGTTCCTAAAAATCACGTATTGATTAAAAGTTCCTAAAAATCCCGTATTAATTTTAGGTTTCTAAAAGTCTCGGATTAATTATAGGTTTTAAAAAATATTCTCTATTATTTATTTTATTATTTATTCGGTCGATCCAGCTCGGACATTCATACTTCTATTACGTCAACCATCATACTTGGATGTTGGATTGTTATTACGGTGGCTTCCTGTGTCGTTACATTGTTGCACAATGTAGTTGATTGCTGAGCTATCAACCTTTCTTGCGCCATGAGCAGGATTTCGCCATGTATCGAGTGCAGTGTATCAAAAGCTTTGCTCGCCAGCAGCGTCATGCAAATCGCATTCTGTGTTCTCGTAAGATTGCACAAATCTCGGGGTTATTCTCATGTAGGTTTTACTTTTCCACCAAGACACTCATGTCGATATCCTGCAAAAAAGGTTGACCAATATCAACTATTCAGATGACCTAGCTATTACTGTGGCATTGGTTAAGGTGTCCATTGCTAATACAGCAGCTCTTCTACATCTAGAAATTACTGCCAACGATGATGGACTCTTATGTCAATGTCTCTAAAATTGAATTCATACGCTACAACTAACACAGCTGAATAAAAACTTAGGTGAATTAATAAAATCTATCGAGTCATTTACATACCTAGGCAGTGAAATAAATTCTACAGAAAAGGATGTGAAAATCCGTATAACTAGAGCCTGGGTCGCCTTAAATATAATGAATGTAATCTGGAAATCTGATTTATCAGATGCCCTCAAACAGTGATTTTTTCGCGCCACTGTAGAGTCAGTATTAATGTTTGGTGCCACCACTTGGACATTAACTAAAACCCTTGAGTATAAGGTTAATAGAACCTATACTCGAATGCTGAGAGCTATAATTAACATTTCTTGGAGACAACATCAAACTAAATCACAGCTCTATGGACCCATCCCTGATATTAATTATAGGTTTAAATAATTCCTGTATTAATTATAGGTTTAAATAATTCCTGTATTAATTATAGTCTTCTTTCTGTAAAACCACTTTTCTCTTGCTTCTCATTGTTGACTTTTAATTCTTGATTTATGATTTATAGATATTTTCTCACTTTCACTCATTATTTTTGTTACAATTTATTCTATATTTAATCAAACAATCCACCATCACTGATCGGATACTAAATTATCATGAATCATGATGAATGTATGTTCCCTTCAGAGAGGCGCCGTGAAATGAGTGCGTACTGGGACTTAAGTTCAGCCCAGACTTCAAGTGAAGCTCATTCATACGATCCATCGCTAAAGATGCTAGAAAAATGATTGATGGGCGGTACAGACCCAAGAAGTACCTGATTGATCCTGTTATCCTCTACCATTGCAACGGGCAGATCAAGCCGGGTACCCTTTTTTCTGGCTTACAAGATGCACATTTTTTCCTAAAAAATACCCTGAAAAATACGTGTGCGTCTTCCAAGACGAATGTAAGGCAACACCCAGGATCAAGTAAGCATGAACGTTCACCTAATTGGGTTGGCTGATAAGCACGTGGATTTTTATAATGAATCATTACACTCTAATGTTACTATCTATCTAATTCAGCCTTTTATATGATGTTACCCCAGTACCTAACTGTTATATATATATGTTGAGGGCAGGGTATCAAACGCAAGTTATACTCGCCAGTAGCGTCCTGTAAAGCGTGTTCTGTGTTCTCGTAAGATTGCACAAATCTCGGGGTTATTCTCATGTAGGTTTTACTTTTTCACCAAGACACTCATGTTGATATCCCGCAAAAAAGGTTGACCAATATTAACTATGCAGATGACCTAGCTATTACTGTGGCATTGGTTAAGGTGTCCATTGCTGATACAGCAGCTCTTCTTCATCATCCAGTACTTAGCTGTTATATGTATTTCCAACAGCCTGGGATCCGAGTCAACCTTCCTGGAGCCGAGTCACAAGCTTAAACATGCTCTGTTTACTAGCAGCGGTATGGCAATGACATACTTGACTAGTATGTAATTGCCATACAAGCAAAATCGGACGATGGATTAATGTAAACAATACGTGGCGCCAGTATATGAGTGACGCATGGTTAATATGTTGTATGAGAATGACATTTTTCTTTCTTAGAAAATTCTTTCCAATATTAGGGTGCGTCCTCCAAGCCGAAAAATACTGTATTACTGCCATATATGGGCAGGAGCTGCCCAGTCTCCATTTTCCAGTCTTGATAGAGTCCAAAAGCGTCTCCATGTCCTTGTGGGGGACGAATTATTTTTTCACCCTACAACCCTCTTCTCACAGATGAAACGTTTCAAGCGTCTCTCTGCTCTATTGCTATTTCCCTTTAAAGTGTTCAGATGAACTACACTCATTAGTTTCACTAGTCAAAACCTTCACGGCTAAGATCCGCCATGCCACGCACATTATAGTGTGCCTTTGATGAGATGTATGGTCCACTCATACAGTTTCTTCTCACGAACCGCTTGCCTGTAGAATGGACTCTCAAGAAGATGCTTTCCTAATCTCTTCCAATATTAACCTGTAGGATTAACAGTTATCTTCAATACATATCCGCATAATCTGTGCCTATTATTTTCTACCTTGAGTGGCCCTCGGGGCATATCATTGAAAAAATATCTTTAAAGATGAATCTTATTTCAATGAAGGAGGTATATCTTCCTCATATAAGTGAAGCCTGGATTATTCGTCCTAACCTCAAACTCGAATTCTTTAAAATGACATAAATAAATTTCAGAATATTGACACCGCTTATATTAATTTCTGGAGATTACCTTTTGCTATTTCTGCATAATATATATATATATATATATATATATATATATATATATATATATATATATATATATACAGTGCTGTTCGATAAAAGTGACACACCTTTTTACTAAAAATATTTTTTGTCTATTGTTTTTGGGTTTAAAATAATTTTTAATCTTACTAATATAAAAACCCCTTCCCGACGACCTAGGAAAAAAGTTCATTCACCCTAAGATATTCTATTGATAATTATAAATTTGGATATAAATGAGATTCAGGAAAAACTCTGTGCAAAAAAAGTGACTCAGATATCGCATTCTAATGATTAAACTGGTAAATTTAAAGAGCTTTTGACAAAATATTGAAAACTATTTTACAATACACTCAGAACAATATTCTAGAGAATACAGCTTGAAATAGGCATTTAAGTCACTAATCAGATGAAAGGGTACAAACACGCATCAGAACCACTTGAGCCATCTATTATTGCCCTCTCAAAAGCAGGCAAGTCTACGAGAGAAATTGCAGAAATTTCTATAACCTCGCAATCAACTGTCTCTCGAGTGCTTAGGGTACATAATGATGCCACTCCTGCTCCAAGGAAGGAAACAATGGGATGAAAGAAAAAGATTGATGATAGAACTGGCAGGGTAATCAAGAGAGAAGTTGCGAAGAATAGGACTATAACTAGCCAAGAAATTGCAGCCAGTCTAAGCAAAGAGCAAGGTGTTAGTCTTGCCTCTTCAACAGTCCGTCAGAACAAGGTTACAAATCTTGTTAGAACAAGGCTACAAATCTTGTACACGAATGTTTAAGCCGCTAATAAGCAAAGCCAACAAAGCCAAGAGACTTGAATGGCTCACTATTACAAAAACTTCACCGTAGAAGAGTGGAAGAATGTTCTCATCTCCGATGAAACGAAAGTTGAGCCAAATTCAAAGGATAAGGTGAGTTACTTTTATCGAACAGCAATATATATATATATATATATATATATATATATATATATATATATATATATATATATATATATATATATATATATATATATATATATATATATATATATATATATATATATATATATATATAAATAAATCACGCGTATTTGCAAACATAGCGTAGGGGTTGGAATCTCCGACTGATACCAAATCGGTCTGGTTTCGGTCTCAGCTTGAAGCAATCGGATGTCTAGCTGTGATAGAGCGAAACAGTTTGTCTGTGGATGACGACATTCGCTCCTGAAAAATAAATTAATTTGGTCGAGCACTGTGAGGAAAAAAAGCGCATATTTGTAAACGCTGACTATTATTGCTAATAATGCAAGGCTGTCCCAAACGTATTGAGTCCTCTAGGTCACTGGCGTGTTTATGAAAAAATAAATACGCAAATATTCGCTTTTCTCTCTGCCGAGTGTTGATAGCCTAGGGGTTAGAATCTCCGACTGATAGCAAATCAATCTGGTTTCGGTCCCGGCTTGAAGCGATCGGATGTCTAGCGACACCGAGGAGCTGTGATATATATACCATATATATATATATATATATGGGGGAAAAAGTGGGGGAAATAAATATTCGTACACTTGAAAAATTGTATTTTTATAAATGTAAAAGCTTTAAATAAAACAAATCTCGGCACATTTTATGTATAAAGACACATACTATTAAAAAATAATAATAAACTTCATTAATTCTTATTCTAACAGAAATTAATGCATTTTTTTAAAATTCTAACTGGGGAAAAAGTATTCGTACAAATCAATTATCAGAATAAAATAATCAATTAATTATGAAAAAAGTTTATTCTAGAATGTTCCAGTAATGTTATTAGCCATTATCAGAGCATTCTGCAATTTCTAGTCTTACGAGAAGGTTCTAATAATGCCTAAAGGTAAAGAATTGACTATTTCACAAAAACAACACATTTTGTCTCTTTGGAAAGATGGGAACAGTTACAGAACGATTTCTAACAACCTGAATATTCCTTTTACTACAATTGCTTCGTTCATTGCAAGGTTTAAAACTCGTAACAGCGTCGAAAACCAAAGACGAACAGGTGCTCCAAGGAAGATTTCTCTAAGATCAGCAAGGATATTAGGACGCCAGATCCAACAAAATCCACAGGTTACCCGAGAAGAGCTGCAGGAACATCTGCGTGCATTAGGGATTAAAGTAACCAAGCGTACAATAAGTAATGAACTACATAAAAACGGTCTGAAATCACTCATTCCAAGGAAGACTCCACTCCTCTTGAAACGACACAGAGATGCTACGCTAAAATTCGTTAGCGAGCATAAGGATAAAGAATATTCGTTTTGGGAAAAAGTACTATGAACAGATGAAACTAAAATAGAGTTGTTTGGTCATAATTATCGAAATCATGTGTGGAGGAAGGACGGTGAAGCCTACTTACCAAAGAACACGTTGCCAACTGTAAAGTTTGGTGGTGGCAGTATCATGACCTGGGGCTGTATTTCTGCAAAAGGTGTTGGCAGAATATCAATAATAGATGGCAGGATGAATGCTGAAAGGTACCAGAAAATCCTGCAAGACAATTTAATGCGTTCTGTTGAGAGACTTCGGCTACCTCCTGATTGGGTTTTCCAACTGGATAATGATCCTAAGCCTACCGCTAGAACTACAAGGGAATGGTTAGCTGAAAATAACATTGATGTCTTGCAATGGCCAAGTCAGTCCCCAGACTTGAACCCAATCGAGAATTTATGGCGATATTTGAAAATTCAAATTGGGAATAGAGCACCAACAAATATCAAGAATTTGAAGAAAATATACCAAGAAGAATGGGACAAAATACCACTCAATGTGTACAAATCATTAGGTGAGACGTACAGGAATAGACTGGTAGCTGTTGAACACAATAAAGGATATGCCACAAAGTATTAAATTAAGTTAATATGCTTTTTTTGTTTTGTACGAATACTTTTTCATCAGTTAAAATGAAAAAAATGCATTAATTTCTGTTAGAATAAGAATCAAGTTTATTACTATTTTTTAATAAAATGTATCTTTACACATAAAATGTATCAAAATTTGTTTTAGTTAAGGCGTTTACATTTATAAAAATACAATTTTACATGTGTACGAATATTTATTTTCTCCACTGTATATATATATATATATATATATATATATATATATATATATATATATATATATATACGCAGAAAAAAACGAACATATAGTGAAAAAAAATGCTCAACTGTCGTCACGCATTTCAGTTTAAGTTTTACAGACGCTAAAGTGCATATAAGTGCAGAATTATATTTACCAATACAAATTGACACATAGACACCTCCATATTAAGGAAGACACAACCAAAATTCAACTGATCATATATTAACTTCCTTAGAGCCTCACGTACATATTCTATCAGGATAAGTGTATTTACTTAGTCTAGAGTCATGCGTAAACGACAGCTACGCATGCGCACGCGAAAACAACTTAGTGACGTATACAGTACAGAATTAAATGTTCGACGCAAGTACAATACTGTGCCGTCAGTTTGTTGCGGGCAAATTCTACAAGGCGATAACTGATCAAATCAATAATCATAATGAAAGAGAAAGTTAAATGCCAATTCTTTGTAATTAATGGTGTGTTTTCGAAACCGCGTTTCACGAAATAGAATCTTTTTGTTTTCTTCTATCTGGACACTTTTAACGGACAACAAATATATTTCAACGTTTATTTATTGTTTTCTATTAAATGTGAATCATTCATTCCCTTATTTTTACTAAGCGCTTGGGTTGACAGCAAACGAAATCCGTTTTATTTATGTATTTTCTGATTTTAACTCAATTGAGAATGTGTGGGTGGTGTAATAGTTCTTCTTTGTACCGTGTCCCCTTCAGAACATTGGCGATCATGGCTCTCCACAATTTCCCGTCATTCTTAGTTATCTTCTTGATAGATTTTGTATTTTTAACATCTCTCTTAAACCTTGTTCCGCCATTGATTTACTCAAGATCCTTCGGTAGATTATGAGTTGTTTTCTTCTGTCTATTTTGAAGATGAGAAAACGTTACCGCGGAGAAAAGACAATAAATGAAGAGGTTCAGAAAGACAGAAGATGGAGATTGATGTTGTATTTAAACTTTAAAGATTGTAAGGGTCAAGAAAGCAAGGAGCCTGAAGAGAATCCCATAAACGAGAAGCATTCGAAAAGCAACTATTACGTTGGAAGCAAGCCGTAGAACAAAATGGATGTTAATTATAAAAATTAAAAATATATTTTGATGACATTTAATCGTTTTATTTTATTTATTTATTTATTTTTGTCAATTATCGAAATGCGATATTTCATACGGAAAAAATAAATAATAATTCCAAATATGGATCGGAATCCGACAGAATGATGAAATAAGGAACATTTAGCCTTGGTTGGCAGCCAATCAAGGACAGAAAACAAAAAAGTAAAAAAAAACTTAGAGACAGTAACACGAAATCACTACATTATTTTTTCTAAGAAAATTTATCGCAGTTTACACGTATTAAAGGAGAGGAAACTATGTTCATTTGCATCCTGAAGAGATTTGACATGAAAAACAAATAAATAAAATAAAACACATACAACTTCAACGTTATTTTCTATATTTTTTTTTATACATCACCTTCGTTAAAAATGATGTATAAAAATCAGAAAAAAATGATTAAATGAAACTGATAAATGATTTTTTCAATTAAATTAATTTGACATAGCCATATTTAATTAGAAAAAAAAAACATATATCTATAGCTGTGTACATTTTCCAGCCTTGGAGAAAGATTATTAATTCGGTAAAGTATGATGCCATGTTTGATAGTCAAAGAGTGCTTTTTTGTGGCGACCTAGTGATAGATTTTTCATTCAATGACCTTGCGACAACATGCGCAAACACACACAAACGTGCGCACACACATACACACAGATTCAGATGCAGGATGATATATAGAAAGTAGTGTTGAAATGATTTCAGTCTTCGGACCAAGAAATGTACTTGCTGTTCTGCAGTTCACTTGCAGTTCACTTGCAGTTCAAGAAATTTAACACTTCATTTGTCAAGTCTTCCAATAAAAATTGACGGTACATAAATGATCTGCCAAAGAGTATACTCCGATCATTTGTGAATATCTATGCTGATTATACAAAGGTAAATGGGTTTACCTCAACATTCTAGATGACTAGAGAATAGTAACTGATTTCTCCAATTCCGCTGTAACATCTCAGTGTGAAAAAAAACAAACAAAAACAAAACTGGCTAATTACATTCAATGCCTCGAAAATCAAATTAGTTATATTTCATCATCGTCGATCGGACCCTAAACTACCACCAATCACGATGAATGTATATCCCTTCAGGGAGGTACTGTACCTTGAGCGACTATTGAGCCCCAAACTCAACTCAGACCACAAGTGGAACTCGGACAGGGAGCAGGAAAAATAATCAGTTCCTTGTACCGCTCCAGTAAGTACCTGACTCCTTGTGATATCTTCTATCGTTAAAAAAGACAGGTCAGGCCTAAAATGGGACACGACTGTCATATTTAGGAAGGAGTTGCCTATTCCTCATATTTCTGTTTCCATAGAGTCCAAATGCGTCCGTAACTTTATGGGTGACAAATTATTTTCCACCCCTATAGCCCCGCTCACTATGGTAGACCTCTCACTGCTATATCGTAGTAATCATGGAAAGTGCACTGACAAACTGCATTATTTGGTTCTACCCTTCACGGCTGGCACCCGTCATACCACTCATATTTTAGGAAATCACACTCATTCCCTTTATATCGCATTGGTGAGATATAAGTTCCACTCGAGCAGCAGCTTTTCGCGAACCACTGCACTGTAGAACTGACTTCCAAAAGGTTATTTTCCTGATCACTACAATCTTCACCTGTTCAAGTCTAGGGTTAACCGTTAACTTCCCAATGTATCCACATCAATTGTGCCTCTTAATCTGTAAACCTCTACCCCGAGTCTTGTACAGGTTGATTATCACTGTAAAAACAAACAAAACTTACAAACTGCGATGTAATATCATTACTTATATATGACAATTTCTTTACATTGAAGAGAAGACTTGAGGCAACAGACATGTGGTTCTACAGAAAGATGCTGAGAATATAACGAGGAAGTTTTAACGAAAATCGAAACAAAAAGAACATTTAGAATCAGAAACAGTTGATGTTTGTAGAACACGTAACGAATAAGAAAGGCTTAGAGAATTTGACACTCACAGGACATATTTAAGGCGAGACAGAGGTAAAAATCGATAAACCTGCATAATGTGCAAATGTATGGCAGAACATGGAATGAGAGGTATAGTAAAAATATAAACATTGTTAAAAGCTACAAAGGATAAGAAGCTGTGGAGAGCCAAGGAACACGGCACAGAGAAGAAGAAAAAATTGAAATACAGATTTTGGGAAGTAGGTTAGGCTGAGAACTTTTCCTCATATATAAGCAGGTGGATCAATAAGTCCATAGTCTAATGATGATAAAAACATTTATTTGTCGCAATTAATGTACAGTTTTCAACAAAATCGCGGTTCGTTGTCAATGTGATCATTAATCGGAGTTCCAACATTATACAATGACAGTTCCAGATCAAATTTCTCTTCTAAACACTGTTCTGCCATCTATTTACACAAGCTGGCTAGGAAGCTTATCCGTTGTTTTGCTTTGCCACTCTTAATTCATGTAGTCGGGGCACCAAAGAGAAAAGCCTCCCCGGCTCCACGAACAATTACTGTGTAATGTAAAAGGCACAGGGGAAACGATATTACGGTGGCAGTGAGGGAGTGTCTGAAGCCGAGATGCCAAGTCAGGTCAAGACCGATAACCTTGCAAATTCTTCTTTGAATTTTGTGAAGAATATCTAGAAGTACAAGATCAGATATAGCAGCAATGTGATGCATGAATAAATGGTACACTTAAATAAGTGTAAGATAGATTCTGTCGAGCAAAATTGTCCAGTATGACACAGTGAACAAATTTTCCTCACGGATGATTTGATTCAATATAATCATTCCGCTTACTGATGATGAGGGAAGCTATGCGGACGACATAGGTATTCATAGCTGAGATAAGAAAAAAAAAAAGAGAATTTTTTGTAGATTGTCTTTTCCTCTTATCTCTTGTGGAAAAGTCCCTGATACCGTTTTATAACAAGAGAATTCTCTTGCATGTTTTTTTTTTTTTTTCTGTGAGCCAGCCGAGATTTATAAAGCAGCAATTCCTTCGACAGACGGCGGGGGAAAAAACCAGAAGAATCCGCAGAAGATTCAGTCAGAAAATCGATTTTTTTCTATTCGAAATACAAAGTTTGTGAACAAGTGACAAACTGTATATTCCGAACAAAATATATTTGGTTCATTAAGAACCATAATTAAGATTTCTTTAATAAAGAATCCCTTTTATTCAACGAAATAATCTCTTTTCAGAGTCAAGCTGTTCAGTGATTTCGTAATTTATATACTAAATTTGTACCAAATAATGCAAGATATGTAAAAGTCTTTTTGTTAAGTCCTAGAATTGGTCTATTTAGTGTATATAAGGGTACATTAGCAATCTGAGTTATATTTTGTTATACATAAATATTCCCTGAAATTGACCCTTATCTCCTGCAGTATTGACTACTGAAAAAATGTTAATTAATCTGCTAACATTTCTTCTTGACGCGACAAGATTTTCCTAGCGCCCGACCTCAATGAATCAATCTGAGTTAAATTTGTTATACATAATTATTCCCTGAAATGGACCCTCCTCTCCTGCAGTACTGACTACTGAAAATATGTTAATTAATCTGCTAACATTTCTTCTTGAGGCTATAAGATTTTTCAAGCGCCCGACCTCAATGAATCCATCTGAGTTAAATTTATTATACATAATTATTCCCTGAAATGGATCCTCTTCTCCTGCAGTACTGACTACTGAAAATATGTTAATTAATCTGCTAACATTTCTTCTTGACGCTACAAGATTTTTCAAGCGACCGCCTTCAATGAATCAAACTGAATCATATTTTATTATGCATAAACATTCCCTGAAACGGATCAATCTCCCCGCCACGGCAGAGTCTCAGTTGACTGAGGAAAGGAGATATCTGCGTCATCTTGCTGCCTCTTTCAATTATCAGCCTTACCGCTCTCGTACGGTACTGCAGAAAAAAAAAAAACTGTCGCTTGCGGGTCTTGCAAATGATAGGTTAACCTGCTATAGACGCGAGGATACCCCACATCTTCGTAAGCAATGCAAAACCACCGCTACGACGACGACGATGATGATGATGATGATTAATATGTATGATATAACAACAGAATGCAGCCGAAGGTCGCTTCAGGGAATTATGGCCGATCTAATTCACTTGAGATGCCCAGGGCTAACATCAACTTTTTGACATATTCTCATCACCACGTTCTATTCATGAATATACTTAAAATACACGAACCCTCTGGCTGTATCTAAATCCATTTTTAACAATATGGACAAAGATCTGTAAATGAAATTTAAATAATTAATATTTTTCTACTATAAAGCATGTATCATCTGTCTGTATCTCTGAGATGAGGTATTATCATTATTTACCTTATTTACATTATCCGGGCTGTTATCATCATCTTCACTACCATATTCTCAACTTTTCGGCCGTTGTACGCTTCGGCCTTGCTCAGGTGATTGGAATTTGGATTGAACCCTTTATTTCGTTCACCGGGGTAGATTGTTCTAGTTATGCGTGCTTCAAGTACACATAGCCCAGTGGATAAAGATGTTGGTTAGATCCAGTGACTAGACACAAAGAGTTTTTAGTTCAAGTCCAGGTTACAGCAGTGGTGAACCAAAAATTAGGGAGAGTTTAGTTAAAGGAAAATAACCGAGACATCCGGAAGAGGCATGGTACGATGTGGAATAACTTTCCATAACTTTTATTCAACATCGCTTGAGAATGGAACAAAAACTTTAATTTTAAGTTTAATTTTTAGTTCCGAAACATGCCAATTTCTGTGTCGTGATGAATATATATTTTTAAATAATAATATTATAATATTATGCTCTACTGTGTATTGAGCACTGGTTTTAAAAATAAATGCTAAAGAACTGTGGATTATAAATCTGACTGTTCTTTCTTTTTTATTTTGATATATATATATATATATATATTATAATAATAAAAAGAAAGAACAGTAAGATATATGATCCGGTATTCTTAATGATATTTTTATTTTTACAAAACAGTGTTCAATGTAAATTAACAGACCATAAAATTCGCTCGAAAATGAAACAGAACTAAGGCTTTTAATTTGATTATATAATTAAATTTGAAGTTTTTAGCTTCGGATTTTGAAACATGTTAATTCCTTTGTAGCGAAGAAATCATATTTAAATCAGTTAATTTATAATATATGTGTGTGTGTGTGTGTGTGTGTGTGTGTGTGTGTGTGTGTGTGTGTGTGTGTGTGTGTGTGAAATTTCAGATAGAGTATATCTGTAAAAGTACACTATGAATAATGACAAAAGGAAAACTTATCCTAGCCGACGCGTTTCGTCCTCTCAGGGAATTTATCGAGGACTTATTATCAGTAAGGATTTTATTTAGTGAGAAGTATTTATATTTAACGCTGTCTGAAGTAAGAACAAAGTGAAATTATGCTTTTGAGAATCTTTCCCAAGTTTTCTGTATCCAACAAGACAATGATCCAGCTCACTGGTACACTCCAGAACAATGGAATCGACCCCTAACCCTTCACCGGGGATCTTTCCTTGGTCTTCCTCTTTTTCTGCTTTTTACCAATAATCTGGATGATGGATATCGGCTTGGAATTAAAGTAGATAAACTTAGAAAAATGATTCCTAGGGAATTTAAAGGTTTAGATCTTAAGGTTTAAATAAGCCCCAGGATTAAACAAGTTGATTTTCTCGATGTAACGTTGAGAAACATAGCAGTGTATACAATAAAGTTCTTAAGAATAGTGGCTATAAGTGCGCTGAAATTCAGTTTAGAGAATATAATGATAATTCAAAGAAAAGAAATAGAAATAGGAAGATCATCTAGTACACACCTCCATTTAATCAGTTGGTAAGTACTAAGTTAAGCCGTAAGTATTAATCGATAAACATTCTCCGAAGATCAACCCTTTTATTAAAATACTTAAATATTTAATAGGAATATATTAAAATTTAGTTATAGTTGCACCAATGATCTTGAGAAAATCATAAAGTTGTACAACTTTAGAACACTAAACCAATTTAATAATTTTAACCATAATACAAGCATTAATACAAATATTGTTAAGGACAGTGACCAATGTAATTGTAGGAATCCTAACCAATGCCCATTGTCTAAAAAATGCTTAACTGAATCCTTTGTGTATCTGTGTTCTATCTCTACAATAGAAAATCCGAGTGTTGAAAAATTTTATATTAGTAGTACCAAAAATTCTTTCAAAACACGGTGGTATCAGCACATATCTTCTTTTACTAATGTTACTTATAGAAATAACACTTCACTTTCAAAATATTTTTGGAAGTTGAAAGATGAAAATAAAAACCATAAAATTAAATGGAAAATTTTAAAACTGGAAAATGACAAGTAGATCCTTATATGAATCTTGTTTTCTGTGTTTTACAGGAGAAAATACAAATCATCAGATTTTTAAATAGTGGGGATTTATCAAATCAAAGATTTAAATTAATGATCAGTCGTAAACACATTTTACTTTCAATCTTGCTCGACTTAAAAATTTGACAATTGCTTCTTATATGTTTGAATAACTTTGTTGAGCCATATAAAGTTTATCTTTCGTCAGTTAGATCAATTTTGATGAAGTATAGTTTGTTCATAATTCTTCTGATATTGCTGGTAATATTTAGTCTAGAGGTATATGCGTGTGGCTGACATTTTTAAATTTTCCATTGATTGGTTTTATTAACATCATTTATGTAACCCTTTAGGCATTCTTTTGTGTACGATTTATATATTTTTAATTATTTTATTAATTTTATATGATCTATATGGTTAAAGCTTTTGTTTCATCCATTTATTTTACTATTTTTTTGATCTTTTAATTTTGTAATGTTGTTTAATATTTTCTTTTCTTTTCTTTTCATTTATTTCTTAAAGAGGCATATTATTTATTGACTATAAAATTGCGAAATTCCAAAAATTAAGTTACAAGGTAAGCGGTTTGTCAAGTTTATTGTTAAATTACGGTTTTCTTTCTCATAGGAAATGTCATCTGTCTTATGTTAATATTGTAGCAAACTTACTTAGCATAAGCCATTTTGATTGGTTGAACTGATTATAAACATAACAAGTTCTGCTGCTATCCACTCTCTATGCTTTCCTACACTTTTTCTTGTTCTTTCTTTTCTCTGGAAAAGTGATTGTATCTTGTGTCTTCATTTCTTGCTCTTTTGCTTTTCTTTCTTTTTTCGCGTGAAAAGAAATTGTATGCGGTTAAAATCCGAATAAATTGTACTAACCAGTCATTTACTAACGCCTGATGAAATATATTGATACACATCGAAACATGATTGCATTTGTGTAGCATTATTTTACATGTTTAAATGTAATATCCTGAAATAAAGAGTATTGCACTACTATTGTATTGAGCCCTCTTTTAAATTAATGATACGAACGTCGGAATTTATATTCAATTCGTTCTCATTTCGTATATATATATATATATATATATATATATATATATATATATATATACTTTTTGACCATAGTGTGTCCAATGCTGATCTCCTCGAAAAGTGAAGGATTGGTGAAATTGAGACTTTCCTGATGCAGTCACAACTTCACTGAGCTGGTTATGTTGCCAGTGATGACTGAATACCTAAGGCCCTCATGTATAGCCAGCTTGACAGTACACAAAGGACAGTTGGACGGCCCCTGGCTCAGGTATAAAGACAAGCTAAAGAGTAACCTCTCAGCTGTCAATGTGCCTAATTTTAACTTCGTGCGAATTGCCCCGGATTGAAATAACTGGAGATATTGTACCAGAGTGGTATCAGAAATGTTGAAATTTGTTGTATTGACCGGCTTAAAGACGAAACACAACAGCAAAAATCATCAGCAAATATACCTGTGGATATGTCCTGAGACCCTCGCTGTTGCACAATATATACAGGTCACTTGCGAGACTGAAGTGTCAAATACGGCATAATCATAAAAACGATGTTGTCGGATACTCATACGTCAAAATCGACTGGAGAGTCCATCATATATATTTATGTATATTAATTTCAACGAAAAAAAATAAAAAGTCAATCAATTTGTGCGGGAAACTTGAAAAGTGACCAAAATAATTTGCTAATAAAACCGAAGTAAATCCTCTCGAACAGAAAGCAAAATCTTTTTTCGTCATCTTTAATGAAGTTTTTATCTGCATAATTCAATCACCTGTTCGTTGTCACTTGTTTGGTTTAGTTTGGTTTATTTTGTTTTTACGGTTTATCTAACTTAATGGTTATTTAATGCCAACAAGATTTTAGGGTAGGTTCGTATGAAAAGAATATTTATTCTATGTCAGAAATCAGTTTGTAGATCAGGTTTCATTGAAGTATTTTTGTAAAGAGGGTCTTTGTCAAATTAAATGTATTTCTGATAATTTTCTTCCCCAAAATCTGTTGCTGGTAATTTATTTAAAAAAAATCTATTACTGGTATTTTTACTATAAAAAGCTATTTTATACTTTCATAGTATTTTGGCCGCAGTTTGGGGAATAACTATTTACCCATATTTGGGACCCTAACAGGTGCTACCACTCCAGGCCAGAGTGGACCCGGGAACAACTGCAATTAAAATGTGGCCCCACGCTCCTCAAAACCTCCCAATCAGAAACCTTGATGCCGGATGTAGTTTATCGTCATACCCAGGATGGGTTAACACTTGAAGTAAGTTCATACGAAAAAACAACTCCCAACGTGGAGTTGACTTAAAGACACGACATCCAGAAACCCATGCGAGTCGAAGTGACACGACGACAGCCATAGAAACAGTTGTCTAGGGCAAGATAATCTGACGGGGTACATCCCTCTTTAGTGGGTTTTGAATTCAGAGTTTTCCTTCCTCTTGATATCCGAGTTTGGCCCTATATTTAACCTATAACTGCCTTTCCTAAGAGTATTTATGCAAAAATGAAACGTAACAAGCTCGTTCAGAATTCGAGCTCAGATCGTCGACTTCTCTTTCCGATTCGTTTACCATTACACTCACTGTACATCCACAATTAACTTAACATGTTCTTAATCTACTCAGCAGTTTCCCCGACAGTCTCCCGCAGATATACGATCCAACATGGCCACCAGGTAAATTGCAGTATTTACATTCTTTTTCCAAATAACCTATAACCACTCTACTCTAATTTCACGTTATTCTATTTTGTTCCGTTTGTTCTTTTATGTATCTGTGTTTGCTCTCATTTGTTCAGTAAGCGATAATGCAAACACGTGATAACAGTACAGTCACATGACACACCAATCAAGTACATTCAAAGAAGAAACAAAAAGAATACGTTCTTATCGTAATTAAGTGATCAAAAAATCAAAAAAAAAAAAGAGAGAGAGGGAAGAAAGATATTAAATGTAAGAGAAAAAATTCAAAACTGAGAATATTTTGATTGAACCAGACGATAATGTTCACTTGCAGAGAAATAAAATCTCTAGCGTAGAAATGACAGATTTAATGTTGGATAATAAATAATTTAGAAGTTTAAAAAGGCATATGATACTTTCATCAATGGCCTCATTAATCGTAATTGTCATTTTTTTGTTTTGTTTTTTTTTTCCTTCATTTTTATGGTATCAAACAAGAAAAATTAATTTTAGCTTCAGATTACATTAAAAGTACACGTTTACAGGAAGAAACAAGCAAAAGTTGAAATTTTGCTACTTGCTACTAAAGCTTGCCTGATTTGTGTTTATTTTCATCGTTCTATATTGTAATAACTGTAAATGTACGTGAAGCGCAACAGTTATCAGGGTGGAAAATGGAATCGGCGTTCACAGTTCAAATTCTGCCCGATTCTGTTTTGTTCATTTCACAGTAATGTAAAAGGCATGAGTTGATGTGCGAGTAGCATAGCGGTTATAGGTATAGAAGTGGAATCGACGTACCGAGTTCAAATTTCAGTCCAAATACGCACAAATACCCATGGAAAAAGTATGAAACCATCTCTTCTCTCACTATGGATTAAATAGCAGAGAAGACTTGACTCTCTAGCATTGATTGGCAACTAGAATAGGAACACCTTGAAGTGAAAACCGATTAGATGTGGGGTTGATAATGCCACTCCATAAAATAAATTGAATAAAATAACCTATAGCAGATTCACCGAGCAAGCTGAGGCGGTCGTTATACAGGATGCGATGGGTAAATTGTCGCCATTGTATATATATTAAAGAATTTCGCGCATGCGTGTTGTTTATTTTTGATTTTGTCGAACATACATGGTCAGTTCGGCACTGTCTGTGAAAAAAAGAACATTATGACGTAATTCACTCAGAGGATTCGGAAAGAGTTGGATGAGTCTAATGGTGATTACGAAGGTATTTGGAATGATCACTAGGGATGGCGACGTTATGTCTTCATTCATCCACCCACAAGACCTCGGACTCAACACGGAGGCCACATCAAGTGCCCTGAGGAGGTAGTACTGCTTGGGTCACGAAGATGGCTGCTGGAAGATCCTATGTCTGGCAATAGGACTCTGCACCATTCCACAGAAGCAGACAATTTCTGGGACCACATCACCCCTTGCATCTGGCCACATAATTCCCCAGACTGCATCTTAAACAAGGAGACTGTCCAGAAAAGATGCTGATGATTCCGAAGTCATCTAGAGGCCGTGGTTGTAGTCAATAGCGATTTTATTAAATAAATTTACTATTTAGAATTTCAAGATATCTTTGTGTAATTTTGGTAAATATATATACATTAAATTGTGATGTCAGTGTTATTTTCATTTAGACGACAATTTATCCATCGCACCCCGTATACTTTACAGAAGAGTTTAAGGAAGTTGGGTTATTTGAAAAGCATAAATTTATATTACTCCAGCTATGGGTTAAATAGTAAGAAAGACTGGGATCGCTTGAGTGGGAGCCAATCTAGAATAATAAAAACTTAGAGGATGGGCTCTAGACATATTCACTGCTGCTACAGATGCAGTACATGTGGTAGCTCTACAATTCTATTGCATTATGATACGTACTATTACTATAGGTGGAATAGAGTCCAAAAAAATATATACGCAACAATGAGGAACACAGGTTATCATGAAGCAGGTGGAAGGATTAACTATTAATTTATTGCGTTTTTTTTTAACATGACAATGGATATTTCGCTAATACCCTTCTACGACTAGTAAGTAGGCCACCGGGACTAAATATAGATAAAATCAGGCAACAGGTAGATGATTTGCATCCGCTTACTACTGTAGTAATCAACCGGAAATGACTGGGCCAATAAAGAAAAAACGAAAATAGATATGTTTCTTTCTGCGACCGAAACAGGCGTGTTGAAATAGACTTTATATAAAACAAAAACGGATGTGTTGGTCAATAAACAAATTTTATACACGAAGAGTTCAATCATTTCCCATTAGTCTTTGATAAATCTCTGCGTATGTGATACCATAAGTTCAGTTAATAAAGTTATCGTTACTGAATTTAGTACGTAAACGAATAAATTGTTAAATCATAGAGAAGAAAAGTCATAATGTCTGTTTGGGTGAAGAAATATCTTTGATTTATAGAAAAAAAATCTTTATTATTTGGTCTGAGATAGCGTTGCTATATACCGTGTATCGTTGCAAGAGTAACAAACTAAGACAAGAAAGTATTTCTGGTGAAGAGGAAAGATAAGGAAACAATACATATTAAAATAAAATTACTTGTATTGCCGGCGTAACGGATGAAGGCAGAATGTCTCTTTTGTGAGCAAGGGAAACGAAGATTGAAGCGTTGATTGTGTATGGGCCTAGCGTTGAAGCTTGTGTCGGTTTGGTTGAAAGAGAGGTGAATTCTGTAACTGTCTGCCTACCGCTATTGAGTGTCACTGAGTGTGTTATTTTAAGTAGTCATGGTGGATAAATGACTCAGTGATTTTTGTCATGCTTTTGCTTGAGAAAAAATGTTCTTACTTGGTTCTGACGTTTAGATTTTACTTTAGATTTTGGGGGATTGGTTTTGTGAGCTGGAAGCGATGCTAGGAGCCTCTGCGCAGAAATTGACTTTTTACTTTTTTTATTTTGCTTTCGTAGCGTTCACATTCGGCAGACAGGTTTTGATGGGAAAGAGATTCTAATTAGAAGCAGACTATAAAAGTGTGAATGGGCTTCGTTGAAACAGTGCGACCAAACTCGGAGAATGTCTGACAAGGGTCAGTGAGAATCATACTCTAATTGATCATGAGTGGATCAAGTTCTAGTATTTTTCGAACTCACAGAAACGTTCCTTTTTGTCCTAAAATGGTTATTATTTGCTATTTTTTTCTTCTAACCACCGGAAATAATAAGAGAACCCTATGTGCAAAAATAGATTTACCCTCTTCTCTCAATTTCGTTGAAGAATAAACTTCCGATTATGTTCTGCGACGAAGTCCCACAAACTCTACCAAACATTGTTCTGCATTCAAAGAAATTGATGCCGTGCATATAATGAAACTGGAAGAGATTCCTGGGCGAAGAGCTTCCACCAGAGAAGAAAAGAATTGGAACAAATGTAGTATAAGATTCACGTCAGGAAATACTAGATAATATGAATCGAATTTATTGCCAATGAGGAACCTTTGTTCTGTGGTGACCCCAGTATGTACAGGGCTCACCTTTTTAAGGAAAAAGAATTTTGCTAGAATGTTCGCGCTCTGTGACTGAGCAGTTTAAGGCACCCTGGATTAAACGGTGGCTTATCCTACAAACTGTATTCAATCTAAGAGACACCACAGTAGACTTTTGCACTCAGTGTCGCACCAGAACATCAGAGGAACAAAGTGCATCAGTAGGCTGACCTGAAAGGTAACCTCATAACCACCAAGTGTATATTCGCGCCTCAGAGGATGTCGTGAGCCATCTCCGACAAGTAAACTGTTAGTTGACCCAGCTGCGCATACGATTGACAGGAAGTTATATAAGGGAAAAGAGAAAGCTTCTCACATCTGCAAGAGAGGATTCACGTTCGAAGAAAGCCTCGAAATCTAACCACCATCACGCCTATATTTAGAACGATAACGTTGCAATAGAAATGATCACAATTTAGAGGAAGGAATCAACGGAAAGCATTCTGAATATTCCATGTTGACAAAGTTCGGACGCATATTATTTTTATGACTTGGCTGGGAAATTTTCACTCATTCACCATATTTACGCATATGTTGTACTTTGGATTGCCATGTCATTAAGGAATTCTCTTCAGTCTATCGAAGACTGTTAATGGCATGGAGAACCGTATTCTACTATTTGCTCAGAAATGGTAATGGTAATTATAGCCGTTTCTATGAATCATTTGGCATTCATTAACCAAGCATTCAGTACTGCTTTCGGTTGAAATTTTAGTAGCTGTTATTTCCCTTTCGAGTATTGATAAAGGATTCCTTCTTAACCTTTTGTTTGCAACATTAACATATACATTGTCACATTATTTGTAACTGTCGGTTGAAGTTTATAAAATCATTCCCTGTAAATATTTTTTAGGAAAATAGCTTTCTCAAGTCCAGCAGCTCATATTACTCTTTCCAATATTGATGGGGGTTTCCTTCCTAACTTTTTGTCTGAAGTACTGTGGAGGGTCAATGTCTTGAATATGTGATTATTTTCTCTTCGGGATAAAAGCGAAAAAAAAACAACTTTTAAAGAGGAAGCACTTATAGAAATATCAGAAAATTTTCGCCTATTATCATGGACTGTTGTTCACAAGGAGATCCCTTGACATAGAAGCATATTGAAACTTAAGTTCACTCCAGACCCCAAGTGAAACATATATACGATCTATCGTTAAAGATACTGAAAAATTGGTCGGATCCTTGTGTAGCGTGCCGTTTTTATGCGTTGTGAGACAAATACATGCGGTCTCCTGAAATAGCCCACTACAAACATGGTGGACATTCCCGCCAACAGAAATGTAAAAGGAAATGTGAATAACAAAGACTGGTATATATATATATATATATATAAATGTACAAACAGGTATATGTGTATTGACATTCAGTAAGGGTTTCAAGTGACAACGACGTTAATTAGTGTGTATGAATGAACGTAGAGACTTTGTGGTCAAATTATGTGTAAGTGAATGTGAATGTTCGTAAGTACGTGTATGTGTGTAATGTTCATGCGCAAATTTTCACTGGAGATTTACATCGTGGTATATCAGGTGGAAAATGAGGGAAAAAAAAGAAAGAGACGAAGCCTCGCCAAGTATATATAGTCAATTAAGAGCGTCTCCAAGTAGCGGTTTCAAAATTGGGAAATTAAGGGGGAGGTAACTCCTACACTTGTAATATTGCTTTCCGCTTTAGTGCCTAGACTTTACGAATTTAAACACAGTACTCCATTGGCGGTAAGGTTTCAACATTTTACTGTTGAAATTGCTAGATGTAACCGTAATTTCTATGCAAACGTTTTCTTCCCTCGCACTTCTTGCTTGTGGAACACTTCCGGCTTCTTGCTTCGCAGCCAACTTTGATATTCAAAAATGTAAAGGTAGTGTCAATTTCTGTTTTCTTAATTCTGTTCTTTTATGGTTCTCTCTCCTAAATAAAGATTTCGTTTCAGTCTATTCTCTCTCACACAGTAACCTCCCGCCACTGCATCTTAGCGGATTTATTGCCTTGCTCGGAGTGAAATTATTAAAAAGAAAAAGAACTTATTATATTTATGCGTGTGTGTGTGAATCATGAATATAATTTCTATTTCTATGAAAAAAGAAAATCCAGACACGCATATCATAATCAATATTTCAGTCTTGAATTTTAATTCTGTCTGTCTGTTTTATATGAAGAAGAGCAGCTGGAAGACTTTTGGTTTTGAACCTGTTTTTCTTCATTGGAATTTTCAATAATCAGCAAAAGATGGAAAACACACGCACATTGTTTAATGTCGAAGTTTGCCATCAGATCAAACGTTAACGAAGATCAGAAAACATTAAAAGGTGTCACAAAATAAAGGCTTGTGTTAAGCCTGCGCAAATAAAAATTATTGATCATGAATTAGAACGTCATCAGGGCTTTTGCAAAACAAGCGCAGTATGACAGTAGAAACTTTTTAACCTATCTTCTCTTCATCCTGACCGTATTATATATGTTTTTCTAAATTTTGATACAATCCTTTAGAAACATTGTATCAAATAACAAAATCGAAAACTGAAATGATAATAATAATGATAATAATAATAATAAATCACTAGTTCGTTCTCCGAAGCAAACATGCTGATGTGAATCAATTCACAATTCACCGATGACTAAGGTTTGGTTTGGCTTGGTTTGTTTTGTTTTACGGCATATCAACCTCAATGGGTCATTTAATGACGACAACGTTTGTTTTTTTTTTCTTGGTAATATTTTTGTTTTGACAAAAATCTATTTCTGTTAATATTTTTTTTTCTCAAAAATATATAGTGGTAATATTATTTTTTCAAGAACGGATAGCTAGTAATATTTTTTCAAAAACTTACAGCTGGCAACATTATTTTTTCAAAAACGTATTATCAGAGGCCTTGCTGTTGGACGTAGTTTATCGTCTTATCCAGGACGCCGATGTAGTTTATCGTCATACCCAGGACGCGGATGTAGTCTGAGTGTTAACTATTTGCCCATAGCTGGGACCCTAATAGGTGCTACCACGCCGGGTCAGGGTGAACCTGCGAACAGCAGCAATTAAGAGGTGGTTCCACGCTCCTCAAAACCTCCTGATCAGAAGTATTGCTGCTGGACGTAGTTTATCGTCTTATCCATGACACGGATATAGTTTATCGTCATACCCAGGACGCCTAATGGCTAAGGAAACCAGGACTTAATTAAGGGTAAAACTGAAGGCTTTCTTTTCTTACTGTACAGGATTATTTCCAGCTTATATGCCATTACCAAGTTAATATCTTACATAATAGTACGAACCCCAAAACGTAGGTTCTGTGACTAGTACGCTGAAACTAATGATCACCTCATCTCAGAATAATCAATATTCAAGCCCAAAACGCCATGACAGGGTAGGTCAATATCTGCAGTGGAAAATCTGTCATCACTACGGAATAAAAACAAAAAACAGCTTCAAATTGTGTTATGGTCCACGTCCTTGTACCATGGTGGTGGTCCAAGGTAGAACCAATAAAGAAGAACTCGAACACGGATATCGAATAACACAGATATATTACAAACAGGAATATATACAGAGAAGTAGAAGTATTAGTATGAACAATCAGGTTTAGTAGGGAGAACAATGTAGTCTCGACCAGTATCACTACTCCAATGTCTTGTAGCAACTGTCTGAACGCGACTCTGTTTCGGACTGCCTCTGACTTGACTGACTGACTCCTGACGGACTTTTGACGGACCTCACTCCAGACTTCAGACTGAACGGTATTTAGTCACCCCCCAAGAGGGCATCATGTGGCACAAGGCCGGTTTAACGTGGGATCTCCGAGCCCGTGGGCTCGACAAAAAATATGCCCATTGAACCCGTATAAATGGGTTCAGGGTCGGTTTACCTCCCCGAAAGAGACTCCGCCCTTCGGCGTAGCCTCCTTCAGGTTCCTCCCCGTTCCTCCCGATCAGCCGATCAGCCGGTCGCCCGACTTCGAACTGAACTCTTTGCTTCCTCTTGAGGCGCAGTATTTATTACGTATGGAATAGTCCATTATGTTATTATGGGTAAGGTCCCATAACAAATTGATATGAACATTATCCTGAATCTGTAGTTTCAGTAACAGGTGTTACCATTCTCTGGGATTTTTTGTATCAGCACATATCGAACAGTACAAGCAAATCATCCAAACATTATCATCAAAGACAGAAAAGAAAGGTGACAGAAAAAGGTTTTGAAAAAAACTATGCAAATAGAAACTACCTGGAGATGGAAAGAGAAATATATTTAGCACTTAAAAACTAAAACTGTTCATATTTTTACTGGAGCTTTGGGTCTGATAAAGAAAGGAACTCAATAACAGATCAACAAATCCCTGGTCCACCATGTCCCCAGAAAATCCAAAAAATCGTTCTAAGAAGCTAAGTTCAAATCCTGAGAAATTTTTTATCCATTTAGGGTTTTTTTTTTCGCTGTCTTTTGGAAACAACAAAAATCCTATTTTTTGCTTGCCCTAAATCATTGGCTATGACTCGGCATGTGATTATAAGAAAAACGCAAGTCAAAAATAATTTTTTGATAATAATAATAATAATAATGGTTTTTAGAAGTACATACAAAAGGTTAATTATAACTACCGTAAAAGATCAGTGAATGTCAAATAACTGATTTAATCGTGTCAATGAAATACATATCAAACCATGTCAAGAAGGAAAATACTTGGGTTTTAAATGTATTGTGGCTTTGTTGGGGCCAGAAATAAAGACACAAAGAGAGGAATTGAGTTAAACAAATATATTAACAGAAACAGTAATACAAACATATACAAACGAGAGTGTTACAGCAAGAATCTTCAGTCCGACTGTCAGAGGTGACTGCTGGAAACTTTCCTCTCCAAAAGGCAGTACCTGCTCCTATTTATAGCTGGGAGAGTCCATGCGTGCGTGGGTAAATTACCATAACAAAAAGTTATAGCCACTGAAACCTCGGGAGAATTCTAGAAATCCTTCACAATAACAATCCGGTAGTCCGTTATGGATAAAAACAGAATACATACAGTCGATGATGAAGCAAAAGATGCCTTCCAAAAGCTAAACAAAGTACGAGGAAACAAGAAATTTTCATTAGTAACAAAGAGTCCTGGAATGATATTTAATATCAATCCTTTTATATGGCAGTGAATGCTGGTCAATCTCTCTACACATGAAGAGATAACTGGAGGCAACAGAAATGTGGTTCTACAGAAGGATGCTGAGAATTTCATAGATGGAGCACATAAACAAAGAAGTATTAAAGAAAAATAGAAACAAAAGGTCACTTACGATCAGAAAAAAAAAACAGATTAAATTTCTTGGACACATAATGAGGAAGGAGAGCTTGGAGAATTTGATATTCGCAGGACATATAGAAGACAAAATGGATAGGAGAAGGCAAAGCATCACCTACCTAACAAGCTTGTGTGAATGGATGGCAGCGGGAGGCTTTTCGACGTTGCTAATAGCTACAAGAGATAGGAAGTTGTTGAGAGACATGATCGCTCTCGTTCTGAAATATGATGATGATATGAAAAGTGATAATGAATCAAAAAGATAGTTATACACATTATCGTCTCTTTTATATTAATGATATTGTTTTTTGCTGCGACCATGATAATTAATTAGCTTTAAAGAAACCGAACCAATGATGACAATAATGTTGATATTTGCAATGATTACAGGATGAAATCACAACGGAAACTGACAAAATGATTCCGTTTAAATATCTATTTTGAAGACGATGGAAAAGAAAAAATCAATTTCTAGTAATGTGACGACTTATGTTGTATATTTGCAACAAACTACGTGGGCGAACTGATACAAGAGTCTGCAGTTGCTTTGACCGATTCCACAGAAGCTGAGCATTGCTCATTAGGGGAAATCATAGAAATTCTACGCTTGAGACTCTTTATTTGGCCTTCATTAACGGAGATGGACACCCTTACACTGCAAGTATCCGAAGCGACGAATAAAGTAATTGGCTGGAATTTATCAGTCTGTAGCCAACTTCGATTCTTTTCGATATTTTTAGTTATTTGAATAGACAGTCTTGGCTAAGGTTCGTTATATTTAAAATGATTGCTTTCCGTCTATTGCTTAGACTATCTGTAGAAAGTGGTGAATGCTGTGAGAATAATGGTCGATAAGTCTCTCATTTCCAAACAAGATATTCTTCTTTATAAACGTCCATTAAGAAGTTTTGTTCATCATCACATTCTGCATCTCTACGTACGTTGTATTGTTGTGATCGAAAAATGATTACTGTATTTCCTCGTTTACCTGGATATTCTGAGATTTGATCACCTGGACATTTGATTAAAAAATGTTTGGATAACTCAAATTTCTGGATAATTGAATACCTAAATTATAGAAAAATAACGAAGAAAAATGTCATTTTCGGAAATAATTTTAACATTTACGAGGGAAATGCAAAAATTATCTACACTCAGAACACAGATATGTTATGGTGAAAGTATGGATAATTTTTGGCTTCCCTTGTATATCACATATCAACTAACGTTTTTAAACAATTTCTCCAAGCTTTGATCCAGTTTATTCTTTTTTTTTTTTTTATTAATGAAAAATGCTTCCATTTTTGTATCTTTTCGGATGACTTCACATTTTTCTACAGATAAACGAAGGAAAGAGTACTGAACACTTCCATGCTATACTTCCTTTTATATGGCAGTGAATGCTGAACAATGTTCTCAAAGATGAAGAAGAGACTTGAAGCAACAGAAATATGGTTCTACAGAAAGATGCTGAGGATACCATGGACCAAACATGTGAGTGACGACTAAGTTTTAAAGAAAATGGAAAGAAAAAGGACACATACTTAACATCAGGAAGAGGTAGTTGAAATTTTGGGGGCACGTAATGAGGAAAGAGGGCTTGGAAAATCTGATACTCACAGGGACAGATTGAGCGAAAGAGGGACAGAAGAAAGCAGCGCGTAGCATACTTGGCCAGCAAATGGATGGTAAAACATGGTTTTAGGAGAAATAACAAAAATACAAAATTATTAATAACTATAAGAGACAGGAAGATGTGGAGGGTTATGATCGCCGACGTCCTGAAGGGACACGACACATCAAAGAACTCCCGAAGCTGGATTAAGGTACACCCTTGTGCAAATTAATTGAAACAAAACGAATAATTCCGTTATTATTTACTTTTTTGTATTTTTTCAATGAAACATGATCCAGTGCACATATTAGTACCTCGTAGGTCCATTCCACGAAGTCGATTCATTACAGATTCTCGATTGGTATTAATCAGGAGAGTTTCCGGTTCAGTCTATAGTACTTTGATTTGCTCACTGGTAAAACTTGCCAGTGTGTTCATGCAACGATACAATTTTTATACGCTTTCTTGGGGTAACGTCCATCGCAGACAATGACCGTAGGACAACTAATCGACAGTCGAGACAATAGTGACTGGGCGTGATAAAAACCTGATACAATCACGGAAGACGCAATATTTTTCAAGACCAAACAAATTTCATCATACACTCCGAAAAGAGATTCATATTACTGCACATCAGTGCAAATGACCTAATCTGAAGAAAAAAATAGAAATCGATTACACCCTGTCACTCCAGCTGATCTAAAACTGACCATATGGTGAAAGAAAGGAAACTAAAGTTGTTGTTTCAATTAATTTGCACAAGGGTTTAGATGTATTTGTAAGGGTAGCTACTGGTTGAAAATGCAACTAATTGAAACATTTATCAAACACAATCATTGCATTGGTGACAGAACTTGGCCACTGGTGCTGTTGAACTTCAACCTGGTCAAAATCATTATCATTCACACTTTTCAATATATAACCGGTGTGGTTATAAGTTTAACAATACCATGTTACAAACATTTAATTTCTCCTCAAGAGATTACATTCTGCTTTGTTTTAATATTCTATAATAATTATCCTATGCTGTAATCTCGGGATAAAGCAATTCTAATAGCAGATTTGACATTATATTTTAAACCGGCAAATCCTTACGTTCTTTTGATAGCTGAATCTTTATAACGGAAAATTATGTTATCCAAAAACAGGAAATAAGAAGTAAGAAAGAACCGGGTAAATTGATGTGAAGCTTTTTTGAACACCAAATTAAATTGCTTGCAATAAACGCATGCGTCAGTGGTGTATGAAAACGTTTCTATTCCAAATCTTCTATGAGTTGTGACGTTGAAACACCGTTTCTCGTACGATTACCGAAGTTAAACAACCTCAAGCCTGGTCAATTGATGGGTAATAACTTGGGAATACCAGGTGCTCTAAACTTGAATGTGCGGGTGGTATAATGAATAATGCTTCGTAATTGGAAGTCGGCGAGCCGAGTTCTAATTCTAGTGTAGACTTACACACAAATACCTTTGGGAAAGGTATGAATCCACCTCTTCTTCTCCCCAGCTGTGGGTTAATTAGTAAAACTTGTATTAGTAAATCATTATCATCTGCCAAACATTCGTAAAATCTAAATGTATTTTCTGGCTTTGAATAACCTACAAAGGATTTATAAGCCATAAAAAACAATGTATTTTGGACGATCATAGCCATCCACAACTTCTTTTCTCTTGTAGCCGTTAACAACGTTTCTCCTTTCGTCAAGACTATCATCCCACAAGCTCGTTAGGAAGTTGTCCCCCTCCCACCTCGAGTTCCTTCGATATGCCCTATGAGCGTTAAATTCTCCAAGTCATGTTTCTAAGAAATGTCAACTGTCTCTTTAACATTCTTTGTATAATTATCCTTTTTGTTTCCATTTGTCTTAAGATTTCTTCGTTGCTTACACGCTCAGTCCATGTAATTCTCAGCAGCCTTCTGTAGAACCAGATTTCTGTTGCCTTCATTTTTCTCTCAATCCGTATGATATGTGTCCAGCATTCACTGCCATACATGAGGATTGATATTAAATAAGAGTTGTAGGTTCTATTAAATTGCACATTGACTTATTTGACGTTGCTCACGATAAAGCATCATCGGATGATCGCCATCGTAACAATCATATCGATAGAAATGACAATCAATGTGACTTTCTTTTTGCTTTTCTTTTAATGTGTTTTAGGATTTGCCAGCTGTCTCTGCTTCTTCCACTCTGATCGCGAGTGAACCAGCGACTGGATGTAGCTAAGAATGGAATGAAGTCAGCTGAGCGTGGCTAATGCTATCAAATCTAATCGATCAGGGCAAAACTCTTGGAAAATAGCAAGGAAAAGGAAAAGAGTATCCTTTGAAAATTGAGCCAAGATTTTCAGCTGACCAACTTTGAAGTTATTTGTAAATAATCGCCGTCTAAGTAATATTTAAATTTTTTCTTTCTTTCTCCCTTTACTCATTCTTTCTTTCTTTCTTTCTTTCTTTCTTTCTTTCTTTCTTTCTTTCCTGATTCTTTCTTTATTCCTTTATTTATTTCTCTATCCATTCTTTCTTTTTTCTCTTTCTTTCTTTCTTTCTTTCTTTCTTTCTTTCTTTCTTTCTTTCTTTCTTTCGTCAGTTTCACTATCTCTCCTCACTCTTTCTGTCTTTCTTTCTTCATTCTTTCTTTATTCATTTCTTCCCCATTCTTTCTTGTTCTTTCCTTTGTTCTTTTCATCCACATTCTTTCTTTCTTTTTTCTTTTCTCATTCTTTCTTTCTTCATGTGTCTTTTCCTTTTTTCTTTCTTTCTATCTTTCTTCCTATCTTTCTTTTTACTTTCTTTCTTTCTTTTTTTCTTTTCTCTATCGTTCTCTCTTTATTTCTTTGCTCATTGTTTTACTCTTTCCTTATTCTTTTTTCTTTCTTAATTTCCTCATTCTTTCTTTCTTTCTTTCTTTCTTCACCTTCACTATCTCTCCTCATTCTTTCTATCTTCCTTTCTTCATTCTTTCTTTATTTATTCCTTTCTTTCTTTTTCCCTCATTCTTTTCTTTCTTTCCTTATTCTGTCTTTCTTTCCAGATATTTTCTTTCTTTCTTTCTTTCTTTCTTTCTTTCTTTATTCTGTCTTTCTTTCCAGATATTTTCTTTCTTTCTTTCTTTCTTTCTTTCTTTCTTTCTTTCTTTCTTTCTTTCTTTCTTTCTTTATTCTGTCTTTCTTTCCAGATATTTTCTTTCTTTCTTTCTCATTCTTTTCTTTCTTTTCTCATTCTTTTCTTTCTTTCCAAATATTTTATTTGTTCTTTCTTTCTCCTCTATTATAGTAATCCTCTTCTAATAAACTTGTTCATTTACTTTGCTTTTTCAGTCGTTCTTTTCGGCTTCATATTTATTTGTTTCATTTCGTTTCTTTTTAATATCAATGATTCAAGCGTTGATTTTTTTTTTCTTTTTCTTTCATCCCTCCATTTTTCTCTATTTTTATTTTCTTCATTATTCACTTACAAAGTTAACCTTCATTCCTTGTTTTAAAAGACTTATTCGATAATTTCTTTCTTTATTCTTCTCCCTTATCTTATTTTCTTTATTTCGATTTCTTTTATAGTTATTCTTTTTTTTTCTTCACTAACATTACTGCATTAACCCTAACCTCTTTTCTCTCTCTCTGTCTGTCTGTCTGTCTCTCTCTCTCTCTCTCATATATATATATATATATATATATATATATATATATATATATATATATATATTGTGGGCTGAATATCGTTATAGTCGCCTGAAGATTACCAGACTGTGGAACTTGGGTAGCTCGAGCTGCCCTTCGTTGAAATGTTGAAAACGTTTTTTCGCTCTGTCTAGATAACATAGACGTTGATCACTTTAAAGTACGACGTCGGTAGATGTTTGCCTTTTGGTCTTCTTTCCATGTTCGGGATTTTTTCTTAAGTTTTTAAGTCTTTTGGCAAGTTTTCTGTTGGTCACACCAACATTCTTGGGTTTATATATATATATATATAAATAGATAGATAGATAGATAGATAGATAGATAGATAGATAGATAGATTATTATAAAGGGGACGCCCAAGATGCGAGCTACGAATTGGAGATGTCAAAATCAAGCAAGTACAGGAGTTCAGATATCTGGGAAGTGTTTAAAAAAAGGGGGGAGAAATATGATATCGAAATACGAAGGTGCGATTTGATACCAAAGGATGCAATGTTAAAAGTTAAACAGAGAAACGGGAAGATTACATTTGAAACAAAGAATACTGCTCAATTGTTATGCAATATCGATGCTTCTTTATGGCTATAACTGCTGGAAAATCTCCTTACAGATGAAAAGAAAACCGGAGACAGCAGATATATTTTTAATATTTTCATTTAAGAATTATTATTCTGTCCCCAATTGAAAGATAATGACAGAAGATTGTAAGCAACAATACATGAGGTGTTTGGAAAATGTATGTCATTGAATTGTTATTTGTAATTTGATTAAAATGGACGTTTAAAATTATTCAACCCCATTCTTACAGAACGAAAATGAACAATACAAGGAAGGTAACTGAGTTTTCTCCCTTTTCTGGGCGTTTTCTTCTTTACATATTTCCTTTAGAATGAATGTAAGCAAGATTTGTCTGGTAGCATGGTATCTTTCACTTTAGGACTGGAGTTAAATAAACAGTATCATTTCAAATCTTCACCATTTCTCGTCACGGGTAAATTAGTCGTCTTGATTTAGATTAAAGTATTTAGTGTGGGTCTCAGTTTAAAGATTGTAACTGTCTGGAATAATGGGAAAGATTACAAAGCCATTTCCAAGCAGTTTTGATTCTTAGAACTATTGACATATATAAATGTTATAGGACAAAAATCACGTCTAAATTAGTTAAACATCTCACCTAGCAGGGTTTTCTTTCAGACAAACAATATGTCATTTGCTTCTCTTCGTCAACGCCGATATTTCGACGTTGATTGCTGAAAGAGCCTATCAAACATTAGGTAACAACGGCAAGACTCGGGCTGTTGCTTTGAAGGCGTTTCACAGGGTTTGGCATGCTGGTCTCTTTCACAGGGTGAAGGGTTATCGTATTTCTGTCATATTTTTTATTTGATTCAATCTTTCTTATCAAGTCGCTTAATGAAAACTGTCTTGAAAGGTCACTCGTCTAGTTTGTTTTTTTTTAACTCAACCCTCTGAGCTCTCCATCCCTGAACAATTTTAACCCTTCTACCCGAGCTCCTGGGTCAAAATTCGCAAATAATTGGTATGTAATATTTCACGGTACATATAAAAATAGTTACAAGTGTTTACCCACCGTTCAACCGTTGGATGGGCATTAAGTCATTTTTCTCGACCACCGGTAAAGCGGTGGTCAGGGCTCAAACGGTTTAACCAAAATTTAAGTATAATTGTAGAATCTTTATTTTATGGGGATGTTTTAACATATTTTTTAATGTAATCAATGCCTTCCCGGTCAAAGTGACCGATGAAAATACTGAAATTTCAAGTAAGGAATATACAATCATGAAAAAGGACTTAAATTTTAACAAAGCAGTCCTTGCTCTTGCATACCACCGGAACTTTCTGTTTAGTTTTGTGCCGTCACTGGGTCCCACACTACTACATAAAATAATATCAACAAAAAGGACGATTTCTTTTTCGTGTTTATTTTCTTAGGAGAGTGTGGTGACGCATTTGGATTCTAAGAGGAAGCGAAAAGAATGACACCACGGAAATTCAAATCGTATGTTCTCAATGTCCCTCCCTGGGTGGGCTTAGTCGGTCTCTCAACCTGGGTATGGGAGGCATATCGACGCTTCAGAATTCTTGCGGCCTTTTGTTGCGCCATTTTGTCGTATATCTAAAACCTAGACAAAGGCGATCTATCACTGTCTGGATACCACACCCACGAGCCACTGGTCAATCGCTGACCATTCTGGCCCTGGCCTTCGCATTCTGTAACATTTCACAATTTTGACTTTGAAAATGCTATTTTAACTTTAAAAAAATATTAATATAATTTACCCAGACTGAAAAACGCCTTAAAAACGACATGATCTGGGAATGCGCTACAATTAATATACAACTAGACTCTTTCGTTTTAGCGTTCTTAATAAATTAGGAATAAATAATATTGTCCCATTACGTTGAAACACCGGTTCCCGTACTATTATCGAAGTTAAGCAACCTCGAAACTGGTCAGTACCGACATGGGTGACCGCTTGGGAATACAAGGTGCTGTAAGCTTGGGTGTGGAAGTGGTGTAAAGGATAATAATTCGTTTTTTTTTTTTTTTATAGAAGAGTCGAGTTGCAATTCAAGTTAGGTTCGTTATATTCACTTGCGCGAAGATACCCCTGGGAAAGGCATGAATCCACCTCTTCTCCCTCAAGTTATGGATTAATTAGTAAGACCTGTAGCAAGAAATCATTATTATCTAAAAAGAAAAGACTACGAGTGTTCACTGTACTAACATTTGAAGTAATAGAAATGCCTGATTAAAAATAAATCCACTATTTCCTATTAGTGGCAATGGTGTCTTCATGTGGAAGTTATTTCTAAGATGAATATGTGGGACGTATTTCTGCCACACCCTATATATATATATGTGTGTGTGTGTGTGTGTGTGTGTGTGTGTGTGTGTGTGTGTGTGTGTGTGTGTGAATGAAACGAAAAAAAGGACAAATGATCACGACACCCTATACATATGCACATTCGCGCAGACGGGCGAACGCACATCCGCAGAGACGGACGCATGGCCGCACGCGAGCAAACGCACACACAAACACAAAAAAAGCAGAAAAACTTATACTAATGATAAGTGTATAAAAAAGAAGACATTGTAAAATATAAGCAGTAAACTGCTGATATCCGCTACGAAACTCTGATATCGGGATGCTGAAGCGAACATTAATCAGCTAAGTGACAAAATTTTACTCATATTAATTCTATTAATGCTCTATCTTTGATATCGAGCAGTTTATTGCAAAGAATGCTTTTCTCTCAGTATCCCACTGTTAGCAATTTTGACGTCATACTATCTTTGACATCGCTATATATATATATATATATATATATAAATATATATATATATATATATATGTGTGTGTGTGTGTGTGTGTGTGTGTGTGTGTGTGTCTATAAATTATCTGTATTTTAAAATCCATAAAAATGAATGCATTGTTGGGAAACATATCTAAACAAATTTGATTGAAACACATCAAAACCTTTCAACATGGACTCCATCAATTGCATGCCACAGATCTCGACAATTCTCAGTTTCAAACCATGCGCGTTGGAGTATTTCCTCATCAGTGGTGGCTTGGCGTGTATTCTTTTCTTGAGATCCCTACGGTCTTGATTTTTGTATGACAGACTCCGCCTTTAATATAGCCCAGTAAGATTAGGAGTTACATCTGGGTGGCCAATGAATTTGGACTGCCTCTTCCTATCCACTTGTTTTCATTAAGAAACTCACAATCAACCAACCTCAATGAAGGGTTGCGCCATCCTGCTGTAAATTAACTGTTGATTCCAAGTGGTGCAACTGAGTTACAACAAATTCTTGTAATTGATCAAAGAAATTCTAATGGATACAATAGTGAAACTGTACAGATAATCTATGGATATCAAAGGCCCAATCAAGAGCTCTTCACAGGAGCCCGATAGAGCGGCTTTTAAGCTAGTATATAATAAATGCCAATGTTAGTGTGTCACACTTAAAGCGGCACAACTCTCATTAGCTCTTCTTCTTCTTCTTCTTCTTCTTCTTCTTCTTCTTCTTCTTCTTCTTCTTCTTCTTCTTCTATATAATAAATCCTAATGTCACTGTGTCACAATTTTTTTAATTAAAGGGTCACAACTCTCTAACTTCCAATAGTTCATGTTACAGAAATTTTGGATTCCCAAAATAATAGTAGTATACGATGATTCGGTGATTTTTACATGATTTTTTGCGACGAATCTTTTTGTACGATAACAATTTTATAACTTGGAAATAAATTCGGGAATAATTGAAATTAATTGCGAAATCCAGCGAAAGTCACCCATGAAATAAAAATAATTGTTTGTGCGGAAAACAAAGACCTACGCACATCAAGCTGTCTTTAAATTAAGTGGCAACAGAAGAATTATCGTTGAACTTTTAAAGGTAAAGCTTAAATATTAATACAATACTTAAATGCAGCGATCAATTTTGAGTTCTTCTGTAGTTTAATGTTGCCTATTGCATTCGGCAGAAGTATGCCTTGCAAAATGAAATCTCCACCAACAAAATACCAGATTGCAATAAAAAAAATCCAGGACTGCAGCGAGAAAAATAAAGTCCCGTGCAAATGAAAATCCAGATCAAACGTTAATCAGGAAAGCTTCCAATGCTGAGAATATGCAAAGACTTTGGAGACTTTCAAACTCCTGAACAAGCCAAAGGCCCTATCAAGAACCCTCCGCAGAAGCTAGCGTAAATGCCTCTTTATATAGAATAAAAAAGAACGAATCATTAAACAAAAAGAAGCGTATTACTAGATTGGCACTTAGGTCTCATTATTTTACTGCAAATTCTATTATCATATTTTTTTAATTTACACTATTTATTTTCCAAGTATTGTCTCCATCTTTACTGTTGTTATCATAACGTTTCAGCCGTCGTTCCCCCGGACTTCATCAGGTATGTAACGATCTAGGTATTATTTTTTTCTATTGCACATCTCGCCAGTGGAACTCTCATCTAGCTTTCCTCTCAATCGTCATCTTCTGTCCCCTTGAATCTGTTTTTATATTTACTCTCCTTCCTCCTTAGTTTTCTCAGTATCCTTCACCCCATTATGCGAATCCCCCCTCATTCTTTTAACGTTATCTGGCCGAGAACGGATTACGGCAGAGCGGTAAGTGCTTTTTTCTCCCTCATTTCAACTGCAGTAGCTTTACATGCTAAGCAAATACGGGCTCTTTTTTGGCGGGGACAAGGCAAGTCGCAACCAGTTGTGCTCGTCCCAGGTTCTGTCTCATGTCCGCCACACTTTCATCCTCAGTAACCCCTTGCGTTTTAGTGCTTTTATTACTTTGATTGGGGTGAAATTATTAAAAAAAAACATAAATGTTTGCTTTTAAAACTCTTAAGTTTTCTTCTATTTTCTCTTCCTTTTCTTCTTTTCTCCTTTACTTTCGTATTTTGCATTGGCGACTTTTGACCGAATTACACTATAGAATTGCTTTGCGCATGTTATGCCGGCAACAGTATCCTTGACTACTACTATCACTGCATCATCGTCCGTCTTCTTAGGCTTCCCTTTAATCAGCCTTAATGTCAGCCCCCACACAGAAGCGTTAATATAATAAACTAAAACGCTATTGCCTCCATTCGTTCAATTAACACAGCCATCATTTCTAAATCTTTCATCAATTCCATCTCAGAGGCTGCCGTCATATCTGCCTTGCGAAGAGCATCAAAAGTTCCGCCATTATAATCACAGCAATAACCATAGTTATTCATTAACACCATTTGATGAAACAATAGATTTGATTATTGATAATTCCTGTTAAAATGCTAAAGCATTGTGCATATATGAATGCTTGAAAGGTTTGAAATCCCCTCATTTTATGCTTTAGATCGTCTCGACAGTTTCGTGAAGATATGAAAAATGCAATTATTTGAATGTTTTACATCAATGTGAGAACCATCATTGAAGTATGCTTTTTTTTCGTTCTTTTTTTCGATGCAAAAATGTACACACACGCACACACACATACACGCACACCTATCTACCTACCTACTCGACTTCAGTCAAGATCGTAAAGTGCATAATTTTATTTTATAATACCCATTGTTCCACTAGTGGAACATTTTACGACATAATCGTTTTTATACAAGACGAACATTTATTTAGATTATTTTATCGATAATATATACAGAAAAGAATAACATAGAATATATATTAATAAAAATTGTATTAAAATATAATTAATGGTCATCTGGTATAAAAATTTTCTTAAAATAGGTTCCATTAATGGAACAATAGACACGCCATATATTTCCATGGCTCTATAATATGTAAATTAAATAATATGTAATTATATAATATATAATATGTAATTATATAATATGTAATTATATAAAATATAATATGTAATTATTGTAAATATGTAATTATATAATGTGTAATTATATAATATGTAATTATATAATATGTAATTATATATGTAATTATATATTATATAATTATATAATATGTGATTATATAATACGTAATTATATAATATGAAATTATATAATGTATAATTATATATGTAATTATATAATATGTAATTATATAATATGTAATATGAAATTATATAATATGGAATTATGTAATACGCAATTGTATAATACGTAACTATATAATATGTAATTATTTAATACGTAATTATATAAAATATAATATGTAAATATTGTAAATATGTAATTATATAATATGTAATTATATAATATATAATATGTAATTATATAATATGTAATTATATATGTAATTATATAATATGTAATTATATATGTAATTATATAATATGTAATTATGTAATATATAATATGTGATTATATAATACGTAATTATATAATATGTAATTATATAATATGTAATTGTATAAAATATAGTATGTAATTATCGTAAATATGTAATTATATATGTAATTATATAATATGCAATTATATAATACGTAATTTTATATGTTATGGTCCGGTTCCTTGAACCAATAAAGAAGAACTCGAACACGTATATGGAATAACACAGATATATTACAATCAGGAATATATACAGAGAAGTAGAAAGTGTTAGTACGAACAATCAGGTTCAGTAGTAATTGTCTTAACGCGAATCTGTTTCGGACTGCCTCTGACTCGACTGACTGACTCGCTCACTCTGACCGTCTGACAGACTTCTGACGGACCTCACTCCAGACTTCAGACTGGATTCTAGATTTCAGACGGAACTCCTTGCTTCCTCTTGAGGCGCAGTATTTATTACGTATGGAATAGTCGATAATGTTATTATGGGTAAGGTCCCATAACAATATAATATGCAATTATATATGGAATTGTATAATATGTAATTATATAATATAATATATAATCTTTGTAAATATGTAATTATATATTATATTAGATAATACTATATATTATATTATATATTATATTATATAATAATATTATATATAATATAATATAATATATAATATAATATATAATATAACATATAATATAATATAATATATAATATAATAATGTATAATATTATATATTATATTATATAATACGTAATTATATGGTATGTAATTATATAATATATAATTAAATAATATGTAATTATATAAAATATAATATGTAATTATTGTAAATATGTAATTATATAAATATACTGTTGTTTATGTGTGTATACGCATGTGTTTTGAACATAGAAATATAGGTCCTTGCTAGATTAGATAATCGTTATATTTGTTTTTTATATGTTTATATTTGATTTGTAACCTGTAATCGATATTTTCTCAAATTTTCTTAATTACACACGGCCCTTTCAGTAAATGCCCTTCAGTTTTAGTTTCCCCCTCACCATCTCTCTCCCCCACCCCTTTTTCTTTTCTTTTACTCTCCCTCCCTCTTCTTCTGATCTTTAAGATTAGATCATCTATTGTGTGTGTATGTCACCACAAAATTTATCCTTTACGGTTACAGCTTTAATGTATTAGATATCCGAGAAGATTCATATTTCTCTCACTTAAACCGTCTTTGACTCCCCTCTTTAAAACTTCTCTCTGTTAAATTTTAATCCCCCCCTTCATCTTTAGACCTTCCTGTTCTTCTCTCGTCTGTTACCCCTCTCTATAGCTTTCATTTACTCTAACATTCGTCCCACACTCTCTTACATACACTCTCACTAAATTGTATTTTTTATTCCCGGACTTGTTTTTTCTGTTTTCTTTTTGAATTTGTAGGTCTGATGAATTGGATCGTATTTACGATTCCAATGGAATAAATTATGACCATGAAATATTAGTGTTTAAGCCATTTTATTATATATATATATATATATATATATATATATATATATATATATAATGAAAGAACTGTATGATATATAATCCGGTGTTCTTATTGATATTTTTTTTATTTCTATTTTTACAAAACTGTGCTCAATGTAAAGTTACAGAGCATAAATATTATAAATTTACTGATTTAAAATGTTTTTTTTGCTACACAGTAATAACCGTGTTTCAAAAATGGAAGCTATAAACTTCAAATATAATTTTGTAAATAAATTAAAATTAATTTCATCTTCAAGCGAATATTGGGGTCCAATATTCGCTTGAAGATGAAATTAATTTTAATTTATTTACAAAATTATATTTGAAGTTTATAGCTTCATTTTTGAAACACGGTTATTACTGTAATAAAAAAAAACATTTTAAATCAGTAAATTTATTTTATATATATATATATATATATATATATATATATATATCCAATATTTCATTATTTTACTACATTGTCTCGAAGGCTCCGTAGTTTTCTTTTATGTCAGCCCTCAATGTAATCTTAAAGCATATATTGTTAAGGTAACGCCCACCGATAATAAATCCTGGTAGGGTCTTCTGTTCCCTTACAATAGCCTCGCTATCGAGGTTCTGTAAATCTGGGGAGAAGACACATCCTTGTCTTACAAACTTTTCTATTTTAAATGTTTATATGTATATGTAATGTGTGTATGTGTGTATACACTTGAGGATTGTATGCGTCATAGGTTAGTTGTTTACAATAATCAGCTGAAAGCCATCTCGGTCTTTTTTTAGAATAACTACTTCTTTGTAAGATAGTAAAGAAAAGTGGGAAGAAAAGACTAACCACCTATTGTAAGAAATGTATGGTCGTCAGCAAGAGAAAAATCCCAGAATGCAAATTGGGAGCACCAAACCCTACAAGGACTTATTATTGGGTGGCGTAATCTTAACCATACGCAGATGACATTGTGATGGTGGAAGAGACAGAAAATTGCAGTGGGTCTAAGAAGGTTGCATGAATGTTTAAAATGTTTCGCTGTAAATAAAACATGGAACATTCATAAACATAAATTTAAATAAAAAATCAAATGATAATGATATTCAATTACGACGAAAAGGATATGTTTGGGAACAATAAATATATTTTTTAGATGCAGAATATTACAATTTTGTTTTGTAAAGATGTGTGCAAAAGCTTGATTCAGAGTATTTGTTGCTGGTTTGGAAATGTTTCGTATATTTGTAATGTAGTTTGGAAAATTTCGTACGTACGTGCATGTGTGCGTGTCTGAATATGTTTTCATAAGCGTCTGACAATATAAAGTCAAGACGCGAATCTTTTAAGGTTACATTTTCGTAGGCGAAAGAAATCAAGAAAAAGAGAGAACGAACTCGTGTCTATTATGTATAATTAATGTAATCACGTGACAGATCCCTGGAAAAAGAGCGGGAAAACATGACTTGGTCACGCGCTGGAAAAAGACTTGTAACGTAAGTGGATTGCAACGCCCACTTGTTTGTTTATTGTCCAATTTAAAGTTGAGATTTCCTGAAAATATGTATGAAACTGGGTAAGCTCTTTGATCCACTTTTCGCACAGAATTGTACAAAATTCAACATTGATAAGAAAGTTGCATCTGAATGCTAAAAAATAAACTGCACGGCTTCCAAGACGAGGCAGTAAAATAGAGTGAACAAATCGTACAAGAACACAAAATGTATGGTTGCTTCTCAGCAAGTGAAAAAGCCGATGATACGAACTACGAACTGGAAATGTTAACATTAAACAAATACAGAAGTTGAAATATCTGGGAAGTGTTTTCCCTGAGGATTGAAAATGTAACACCGAAATCTGAACACACATCAGGTTTTTTTTTAATTTTGCTGGTTGGAAAATCAAGATGATAAAAAGAAAATTCGAAATGTCACAGATAGATAGATAGATAGATAGATAGATAGGAGTTGACGACATTTATATATATATATATATATATATATATATATATATATATATATATATATATATATTTTTTTTTGATGCTCAGTATAAGAAAAATGTTCTTTTACAAACCTTACTTTGGTTCAAAATATAAGAATGCGTTTTTGTTGGGGTGGAATGGGAAAAGACAAGGGGTCACCTCTCTTATTCTTAATGTTAAATAAGGTGCAAACAAACAAGACTCGACCACTACATTTAAAAGAATAATCTTTTTTTTTTAGATACATATCTTTAAAAAATTAACAAACTGTGATAGATAGATAGATAGATAGATAGATAGATAGATAATGAACAGACTGTGATAGAAAATGAACAGACTACGATAGATAGATAGATAGATAGATAGATAGATAGATAGATAGATAGATAGATAGATAGATAATGAACAGAGATAGCTAGCTTGATAGCTAGATAGCTAGATAATGAACAGACAGGTAGATAGATAGATAGATAGATAGATAGATAGATAGATAGATAATGAGCAGACTGTGATAGAAAATGAACAGACTACTACAGATAGATAGATAGATAGATAGATAGATAGATAGATAGATAGATAATGAACAGAGATAGCTAGCTAGATAGCTACATAATGAACAGACTGATAGATAGATAGATAGATAGATAGATAGATAGATATCTTTAAAAAAAACAAATACGTTAATATTTAAAAAAAAAAGTTTTCCAGATAATTTTTCTTTTGTGCGTCTTATTCAAAAAATAAAGCTGGATAACATTTGAAGCAATATATATGATTTAAAGAAAGGTTATAATACAATTTTCGAAAATGAAAGAAACCTTTGAAAAGATAAAGCGATGTTTTGATAATACAGAAAGTATAAAAGGTGCACCCACCTTAATTATAAGACAAAAAAGTATGTCTCAGCACGATAGGAGCTTAGATAAATTTCGAGATACCGCTATCGCGGAGACTTTTAATATTTTTTCTTACATAGAAAGGTTCTATTTAACAGGTTTCAGTTCCTTTAAAAAATTCTTCTCAGAAAACAACACAAATTAATTTTTCTCCTGGTTCCTTAATCTTTCTTCTGGATGAAATTTTAGAGTCTTTTCGCTTTCGTTGAAAATTAGAAAATATGAAACCTTCTTTCGCGGCCAGCAGGCTTTGGCCCCTTTGAGTGGCTTATCACTTCCTTCTGCTTTGAAACTGTTTTCTACCTTGAAATCTGTTTACATTCTCACCTTATCAGTTGGTCAGAGTGTTTATATAGGAAAAAACAGGAGGCTCCAGAGACAGATTTTCATTTCCAAATTTACGAAGGCATGAAACCACATCTCAGATTGATCCTTAAATAAAATAGTACATATATTTTTGGAATTCAAAAGATGATTCAGCAACAATCCACATAGAAGGATTTATCATGGCGGCTCTTTAACTGCTAATTCTAAAAATAGAAATGTTCACAAATAGAATACCCTTCTCTAAAAAGCACGTATAATGGACAAACCTAGCCGATTATGATATTTATTTGTTTACGCTTTTAAATTAATTATTAATATTAATTATTTTACACCACTAAAATAAAAACTGTTTATTTGAGAGTTACAAAGGATAGCAAATTATGAAGAGCCATGATGTCTGCAAAATGAATGAAAACTGCAAATGCGAACATTTGGTGAAATGGAAAATATTCAAGCTAATGGTTCGGTGATTGCAACTAGCTAGTCTAAAAGATAGGACAGAAAAAAACATATTTACCCTCTCCCAATTGTATACCTTGTGGCTCCTTTATTATAAAAATACAATATATCACCTTTCTCATAGGTGTGTGCAAAAGCTTACGGTCAACAACATAAAATGATTGTACACCTTTATTTTTTATTGCTTTATTTTATTTTTAATCATTTCAACCCAAGCAAGGCGATAATGCCACTAAGACGCAAGAGGTTACTTGGAGTGTTAAGATTTTTTTAAGCTTTCCATCCCAAGCAAGGCGGGAGTGCCACTAGCACGCAAGGGGTTACAGAAAGTGGGAGCAAGAATAAAGAGGCGTGATAGAGGAAAGGATGAAGAGAAGGAAAGGGAATAGATCTAGGCATCTGGAGATATCGATTGACATTGCGTTTGAATAGTTGGAGATTATAGCTATCAGGGAAGCAAGTAAGAGGAAGGGAGTTCCACTGTCGGGAAGTGCGAGAGCTATCGGAGTAGAAGAGACGGCTACATTTAACCGTTTCGACAATGAAAGAGTTGAACTGAGATGCCAACCTACTAACACGTTTAAATTCATGCATTTTGGGAACCAGCGAAAATATCACGTTGGGGCAGTTACCGTGAAAGTATTTGTAGAAAAGACAGAGGGAAGCGATGGCACTGTTTAGCGATGTGCTTTTATCAGAAGTGTTTGTGAACATGTGAGCAATGAGGAAGTTTTATGGAAAATGGAAGCAAAAAGTATGCTTATACTTAGAATTAGAAAGTTGACATTTCTAGAACACATAGAAAGAAGGCTTGCAAAATTTGATACTCACAGGACAGATTGAAGGCAAGAGGGACAGAGAGAAATAACAAGTTATCTCCCTAATGAGCTTGTGTAACTGGACAGCATATCGGAAACAGGGAGTGATAGTAAAAAGACAAAGATTGCTAAGAGCAATAAAGATGTGGAGAGCCATGATCGTTCATGGTCGGAAGGGACCCGGTACAAAGAAGAAGAAGATTATTATAATTCGATCATTGCTGAATAACGGGAGGGAAAGTCGGGCAAAGAGAAATAAAAAAGAAAGGAAGGAAAGTAAAAATCAACGAAACGCCAAAACAGACACAAAGATGATATTAAGAAGATAAAATAGAAAATAAGAAAATCTACATGGGAAAATATAGTGCTCGAAACATAAAATGTTTCTAAGGTAGATAGATTTGCCTATCGTCCTGTTCACGTTCTTCCTCAGGAGTAGAGGTTTATCCCTTGTTACCTGTTTAGGATTAGATTTCCGGTTCCTTCGTTATTTTCTTTCACGTCCAGTCGCGCCTTGCATCTTTGGGGCATTATCGCCTTACTTGGGGCGAATTGATTTTTTAAAATATAGAGACGTAAAAGGTCTCATGTGGATACAATCGCAGATTCCGCTTTGGGATTTAAACAAAAGTTTCATATAAATGTAAAGAGATATCATGATGGTGTTTGCGCATGCGTCTGACGGTATTTGACCCTATCACAAAATGTGTATGCAGAACGGACTTGTTTCTGTATATAACTTTGTGCTGGGCCTACGTGTTTTCGCGAGCAGATGTATTCGCCAGTCCAAGAACTAATTATAGAGTTCTTTCTTTGTTATCCAATTTTAGTTGGCTTCGCTATCGAACTGAATTCTTAAAGACCAAAACGGTCAATTCCAATCTGAGTCGAAGAGTCGATGGCGTCTCACTACTGGCGACCAATATCAAATTTCATTAACAAAGATCGGCCAGCTCACCACAAGCCATTATAGGCATGTTTCTACAGAGAGAGAGAGAGAGAGAGAGAGAGAGAGAGAGAGAGAGAGGAGGAAGGAAGGAGAAAGAGTTGGAGAAAGGAGGAGAGAGAAAGAGATAAATTCAAGAGAGAGAGAGAGAGAGAGAAATAAGATAAAAAAAATTAGGCAGTGAGAGAAAAACAGAAAGGTAAAGATGTGAGAAGCAGATAGAAAATAGAGAAGGTAAAACAGAAAATAGTAAGAGAGGAAACAGTGGGAGGGGGGATATATAAAACAGAAAAATAAGGAGAGAGAGAGAAAAAAACAAGAACGGTAGAGAGAACAGAAAGGGAAAAGAGAAAAGAAATATAAAACTACAGGTCAAGATAGAGAAAAAATAGAAAAATAGCAGGAGAAATAAAGAGATAGAAACAGAAATATGAAGGGGTGGGAAAGAGAGAGAAAAAAGAGGAAAGAGAAAAACAAACAAACAAAGAAAGAAAGAAAGAAAGAAAAAAGAAAGAAGAGAAGAGAAGATAATGAGAAAAATAGAGGGAGGGAGAAAAAGAGTTTCTTTGGTTTAAACTTGGCTGTTGTACAGACGCAATATCAGCTGAATTCAAGTTCTGTAAATGAACATAAATGCCAATTCATTTCTGCATATATATATATATATATATATATATATATATATATATATATATATATATATATATATATATATATATATATATATATTCATTCCATCTTCTGCATTTCCCGCCAAATAAAGCGCGCTTTATTTTCCAAACAAAAATATACCCTGGAAATTTCGCAGTGTCTTAAAAAGCCCGTTGATCCGTTTACTGGAAGGAGATCAACATCTAAGCACTCTTATTTCGAACACTAGTTCCATGATAAACCAACGTTAAATAAATTGAAGTACAAAAAAAAAAAAAAGAAAAGAAGAAATTAAACACACTAGTGCATTGGATAGTTTTACTCTCCCCTACTTGTAGAAATGTACTCAGCCATATCACGTGAATGAATGAACTCGTCGTGTAACAGTTGTCGGCGCAAAAAGAGGGATTGTCGGACCGAGATCAAATTGCATCTAAGCTAAGTTGTCCGTGTTGCCATATAAGCTATCACACACAAGGAAAAACCGAGACATGCAAAGTAATGCAAATACCTTCTATTTCAATCTCACAATGTTTCATCTTAGATTGCCTTGTGGAGTCGAATATCTCTGAAACTGTAATAGATTAAAAAGAAATGGGCGCCATTTTGGGCTTGCTGCTCGGGAACTGAGCATGCTGGCTTTATTTCCCCATTCATGTGATGTTATCGCATGACATTCTAAATGTAAGGGCAGATAATTATTTTGAATTATTAGAAACGCTAATTCAAATAGACACTTCGTGTGGTAATTGAAGATAAATTTATTTTTTAACTGTCCAAATTTCATTTCACAACAAACAGCTTTTTCAATCAGTATTCGTAAATAGCAAATTTGGAATTTCAAGGTTCATGACTTCTCAACGACATTGTTCTTAAATTTATTACTCTCAAAATGATTATATAGTCAAAAACAACCTATATATTGTTGTTAACTGGGGCAAGCAATGGCTTGTTAATTTTAGCGCCTCCAAAACAAAACTGATCTCTATTAATCATTTGAAAGACCGCTTCCTACCTTCGATCAGCATGGCTGATGCTAACCTCCAGGAGATTGATTCGTTGCGTCCTTCTCGGGCTAACATTCCCGGTTGACATGAAGTAGAAAGAATATATTGAATCCATTGCTAGGTCAGCTGCTAAGAAAGTTGGTTCACCGCGTCGTACTAGACAATTTTCCTCTCCAAAATATATCTTACGTATCTATAAGTCTACCATTCGTCCATACTTAGAATATTACTGCCACATATGGTCCGATGCCCCTGCTATACATTTAGAGATTCTTGATAAAATCGAAAGAAGAATCAACAATATTATTGTTTTCGTTCTGGCGTCTCGGCTTCAGTCACTTTCCCATCGCCGTAAAGTTGCTCCCCTGTTCCTTTTCTATAAATATTTTCATGGTAATCGCTTGGATAAGCTCTTTGCTATGGTACCTACACTTTATGAATTTAAGTGCAGTACTAAATTGCCAACAAGGTCTCATCAATTTACAGTTAAACTGGTTAGATGTAACTGTAAGTTCTATGCTAACAGTTTCTTTTCTCGCACTTCTCGCTTATGGAAATCTCTTCCGGTTCCAATGCTTTCCAACCAATTTTGATCTTTAAAAGTCTAGATGCAATGTCAATCGTCGTCTACTGTCTTCTTGGTGTGCCTTCAATCGTTCTCGCTCCTTAATAATGTTTCTGTTTTCTAATTCTTTCATACCCAGTAATCCCTTGTGTCTTAGTGACTTTACTACCTTGCTTGGGGTAAATTCGATTAAAAAAATATGGCTCTGTATGCTTGGATGTTTCTCAAATCAATTGAAATGATTTTATTGTGTATGGGGGGGGAGCTGTAGTGCGTTGATTGAAAGAGAAAGAAGTTAGGTTAGCCTGGGTTGATATTACGATACGCTAACCTTTGTTGGGTTATTTAATGTAAAAATGTTGTATGGTACACCGAACGATAGTAATGGCCGACCAGACTGGCCTCACTAACAATTATCTAACACTGAGGCGTTTGCAAAATGATTTTTTTTTTACTATAAAACGCAATGAAAATGATTTTGCTATCAAAAGCATTGCAAATAATTTTACAATATAAACGCATTGGAAGTGATTTTACTATGAAAATGCACATAAAATGATTTTACTATACAAATGCATTGGATATGATGGAAATGCATTGAAATATAAATATATTGAAAGGGATTTTACGATGAAAATGTACATAAAATTATTTTACTATACAAATGCATTGGAGCTGAATTTATGATCGAAATGCATTGAAATATAAATATATTGAAAGGGATTTTACGATGAAAATGCATCACAAGTGATTTTATTGAAAAGTCAGCTTGCAGATGATTTTATTGAGAAAATGCATTAGCAAGTATATTACGATAAAAGTTCATTTTAAATGAATTTATTATCAAAATGCACTGGAAATAATTTTATTATATAAATACATTAGAAGTGGTTTTATTATATAAAAGCATTGGCAATGCTTCTACTATATATCTCAAAGGCGGTCGACAGGTTTGGGATACTGGCCTTCTACATAAACTCAAGGATTACGGTAATACGAGACGAATATTTGGTTTAATCCAATCGATCCTAACAAATTATGTAATGAAGGTCATTTTGAATTGGCAACTTTTAGGTCATTTCATACGAACGTGAGGGTCCCCCAGGGCTTTATCCTAAGAGCAACCCTGTTTCTGATCTTCATTAATGATCCTCCCGGTGTCATCAGTAAATACCTCAACTAGGCATTTATGCAGATGACACAACCATTTCATTCTGTCTTAGCTTTAAGCCCGACAGACCCGACGAAGTAAACATAGTAACTGCTCTTGAAAAGACCTCCAACCAGTGGTTAACTAGGGCAACATTTTTGAACTGATCCAGTCTTTCCTATTAAATCATGAAATGAAAGTTATCCTGAACGGCCACTCTTCTAGATCCATTCTTACTAACACCGTGAGCCTAGATATCTCAAAAGCGTTCGACAGGGATTGGCATGCTGGACTTCTCCACAAACTCAATGGATGTGGTGTCTATGCACGAATATTTGGCATCCGCATGGTTGATGGTAAACTCCATGAGAGCAACTCCCTACACCTTCTTGGCCTCATGTTTTCCACTGACATGAGCGTCGACTATATATCGAATCAGTTGCTACGTCTACAGCAAAGAAAGTTGTTTCACCGCTTCCTGCCAGAAATTTTTCACGTCGGAATCCATCTTGCACATTTATAAATTTATCATTCCATTGCCTTGAACACTGTTGTCATATTTGGTCTGATGTCCCTGTTGTATATCTCGAGATTCTTGACAAAATTCAAAGAAGGGTCTTTCTGACCAGGCATCTCGTCAGTCACTTTCTCGCCGATGTCACGTGACTTCTCTCTGTTTTTTCTACAATTATTTTCATGACAACTGCTCTAATCTGTTCTTTTTCCTGGTTCCCTGATTACACGAATTTAACCTGAGAATTACCTGAAAAAAAAAACGACCTTCAACCAGTGGTTAACTAGGGCAACATTCTTGAACTGATCCAGTCTTTCCTATCAAATCGTGAAATAAACGTTATCCTGAACGGCCACTCGTCTAGATCCATTCTTACTAAGGCGGGTGTCCCCCAGGGATCCATCTTTGAACCTTCTCTGTTTTGAATTTTCATTAATGATCTTCCCGATGACACCAGCTCTCAACTTGGCATCTACGCTGACAACAGAACCATTTACTTCTGCCTCGATAGTAAGGCTGATCATTCCGACAATGTCGAAATGGTAGCCGATGTCAAAAACGACCTCAAGTCCGTTGTTAACTGGGGCAAAAGATGACCTGTTAATTTTAACGCCTCCAAAACAAAACTGCTTTCATCTAAATCATCACAAAGAAATTTTTCTGTCTACCACCATCATGACTGATGCTTGCAAAAGTAATGGAAAGAAAAAGAAAAATACTCTAAATTAATTCGACTACTTAAAAAAAATTCTAAAATTCCCAGCAGCCCTCTGTTGTGACCATGTGTAGTCTTACCAACATAACAAGTTCAGTCCGATAAAGTAAACTTTTTCCACTTTGTCATACAATTCCCTAAGTCTGTTCTTGATATTTAAAAATGTATATCGTTATCTCATAATCTATTATACAGGGTGTCCATAAAGTTCGTGTGCACTTTAAAAATGTATAACTTTATTTTTATTTGCGATAGAAATAATTTGTAAAAAATGTTATAAAGTTTAATGTACCTAGTTTTAAGTATAGCTAAAATAACTAATGTGATTTCAGGCATTACTGTAAATCAGTTGGCAAATGTTTTCTGTGAACTGCAAAATCGTATTACCCTTTGTATTGCTAATGATGGAGGACGTGGAAACTTAAATAAAATTTCAATAAAACCTTAAAAAATATAGATTTACTTCTTTCTAATCCTTTTTACAAATTATTTCTATCGCAAATACAAATAAAGTTATAATTTTTTTAAAGTGCACACGAACATTATGGACACCCTTTATAAATGAGGATTTATAAAAGGAGTTGATACGGAATTACTAAATCGTACATTTCTCTCGATATTGTTAATGGAGAATTGAAGATCAATCTGCCCTCGTAATCTTGACAACTGCAACTTTTCTTCTGTTTATTTTGGTTCATTTATTAATATTATCCGATTTATTGATATGACAACTTTGGCTCGAGGAAAAAAAGCACGTTAGCCCATGAGTTGTTTCATATTCACTTGAGAGATACATCTGTTTACTTCTCTAACCGACGGCCATCTTCGCTGGTGCTTCGTTATTTGACATCAGAGAAGTTTCAGTTCGATGAAGAGGACTGGAAGGCCACGAATGTTATATTTCGCTTTCTTTTGTTTAACTAGGGACGGAAATTGACATCTTTTTTATATTTTTTTATTTGATAGCGATCTATTATATCCAGATTGCAAAATGTCTTCAAGCTATAACAGATACAATCAGTGTTTTGTCTCAATTTCAGTTCTACGTCGTCCAATATGTTTTCCAATTGCACATAATGTTTGACTTTGTTTTTGTTTTATTTTGTTGTTGTTGTTGATTTTTTCTTTCTGTATTTTCCGTTATAAATGTACTTCTTTGTTTTGTTTTAATCGCTTACGTTGACCTATAATCTGCAACCACAAAACTTTGATTTTGTTTTTAAACACCTAATCGACAAAGGTCCTGATAATTGCACGAACTTTTTCTCACGTTAAGTGTAAATAACCTTAACAGTGTTCTAACAGAGGACGGAAAGTGTGACGCTGAGATCTGAAGACGCATTGGGAATGACCAAAGATGCCTTCCAAAAGCTAAGCAGAGTATTAAGAGACAGAAAAATTTCGTTAGAAACAAAGAAAAAGTTACGTGATATCTGTCCCCCCCACTTTATGGCAGTGAAAGAAAAGATGAAGAAAAGACTTGAAGCAACAGAAATGTGGTTCTACAGAAAAATGCTGATGATACAATGGACTGAATATATGAACAACGATAAGGTTTTGGGGAAAAAAAATAGAAACAAAAAGGAAACACACTTAAAATCAAAAAGAGACAGTTGAAATTTCTGCTGCACGTAATGAGGAAGGAGGGCTTGGAAAATCTGATACTCACAGGACTGATTGAGGGAAAAAGGAAAGCAGCGGGTAACATACTTGATGAGCTTGAGCAAATGGATTGTAAAACAGGGTTAGGGAGAAATAACAAAAAGACGTAAGTAAACAAGAGCTACAAGTGACAGGAAGATGTGGAGGGCTATGATCATTTATGTCCTGAAGGAACACGGCACATAAAGGAAGAATTTTAACGGAATACGCGGATGATACTGCGTTAATGTCAAAGTAAAAAAAAGATGCTCTTAGACTGGCGAGTAAATGAAAGTAAGAATAAACAACTATTAATTGTAAGATGGCAAAATGCATAGTTGTCAGCAAAAGAGACACTCCAAGGGGCGAATTGCGTACTGGGGATGCCAAAATCAAGCAGGTACATAGATCCTAGTAGTTTACTAACAGACGACGGAAATGCGATACAGATTTATAGGAATAGCGAAAGGTCTCTTTCAGAAACTATGAAACTATAAAATTTATTTAAAAAAGAATGATCTGCTGTCAAATATCTAATATATATATATATATATAATTTATAATTTAAGACCCCGCATCCTCAAATACATATTAAAACACTCACACACGCCACACTTTACCTAGTCACAACACTATTCGCCTAAGTCACAACTCACTAGTTCTACGAAATTTACCATTCGTCTCTCCATACACTGGTGATGTCTTAAGAAAGTTGAAACCTTAGACCATATTTCTTCCTAAATGAACTTTGGACAGTTTCTAACGGACTCTTTATTTGAGAAGGATTATTCGTATTTAGAAAAGATGGTGAATAAAATTAATTACCACAAAATATCTGTTGTATTGAATAATATTTGAAAAATTGCTACAACATAAAACTTTTATCCAGATAAAGTCTCGAACAAAAACGACAGTGCTGTAAAAAGAAAAAGGAAAGAGTATGATGGCTGAGTAAAATGCTGGAAGCCTAGACTGCCTATACAGAGCAAAAAAAAAAAAAAGAAGTATAACAACGTTAAATCCTATAAAAAAAAGATGGCTCTAGTTGCAACCCGAGTTTCACGCTCACGTGAACTTCAGAAAATTGGAACATAAATGCGAAGCTCTTCAGTAAAATGAATGGAGCACTTTAGCTGGTTGGAATTTGTTTACGTTTGTAAAAACAACACGCTAGATTTGGTTGATTCGTTCTGTCTAGTGAAGATGGCTCAGTGGTAGAATTTCTGACTGACGATAAATCAGTTGGGTTTCGATCCGGGCTTGAGGCATTCGGTTGTTTGTCGCATTAAGGAGCTATGATACAGCGAAACAGTATTGTCTGCGAATGTCATTATATATATATATATATATATATATATATATATCAGTGAATACTGGACAATTTTGGCGTATTAGTCGTCATTTTTGGCGGAAGCGCGAGTGCGCGCGGGGGAGAGAGAAATAGAAAAAGCAGATGTTTGTCTGTCGGTGAACTACTATTCTTTCCATGTGCGTGACGCAGTCACTGCTTAGAACATTCATCGGATCGTGATTCTCATTCACGTTTCCCTGTTAAAACCACGGGTACACACAATAATCTGGGACGAGCATCAGAGGTTTCGACTCCCTTTTGTCGCAACTGAACTTATCATTTTCCCGGGACAATTCATCAGTGTCACAATACCACACGCAATCCTACTCAGTTCGCCTCGTTTCAGACTGCATTTCACATCAGGACGGTAGAGTCTTGTATTATATTTATTATACGATTCATCCATTCTACTCGTGTTGATATTTTTTAAAATTTTATTTTGTTTAAGAAAAAAAAGTTAATTTGTTTCTAAGATTTTCATCAGAATTATCATCTTATTCTCTCTAGACAATACGTTCTCTGAACACACTTTCTTGGGCTAACGTTCGAGGCTGACATGAAATCAAAAGACTATAATGAATCTATTGCTAGGACAGCTGCCAGAAAGTTGGTTTACTGTGTCGTGATAGACGGCTTTTCTCTCTAGAGCCTTTTTTAATATCTATAAGTCTACCATACGTCCATGCTTAGAATATTGTCCGGTGCTCCCGCTATCTAGAACTCCTTGGTAAAATTCGAAGAAGAAACAGCAATATTATTGGCCGCGGTCTGGCATCTCGGCTACAGTCACTTTCTACCGCCGTAAGGTTACCTCCCTTTGCGTTTTCTATAAATACTGGCATAGTAATTGCCCAGATGAGCTCTTCGTTATGGTGTCTAGACTCTTCGAATTTAAAAGCAGGACGAGACTTGCGACCAGATCTCACCAATTTACAGTCGAATTGATTAGATGTAACCGTAAGTTCTTTGCTAAATTTTTTTTTGTCTCGCTTGTGGAACTCACGACCGGCACCATTTTTTCCAGATAACTTTAATCTGCAAAAATTTAAATCCAATGTCAATCGCTATCTGCTGTCCTCTTGATTACGCTTTTTTTGTTCTCGCTCCTTAGTAATGTTCCTGTTTCCAACTCCTCCACACCCAGCCACATCTTGCGTCTCCATATCTTTACAGCCATGCTTGGGGTGAACGAGAAATAGCCATTTTATGTTTAAGTGGAAGTAGGCAACCACTTTTTGCGGGATTGGTGGTACCTCTGCTAAATTTGAGAAATATGTCTTGTCGAGTCGAGAACTTCAGATATTTATAGTTAGATAGCGAAACAATTAAAAATGCAAGCGACATCAACATATCAAAAATAACAAATTTATTCACTTAGATATATTATTTGCTTTTTTATTTTAAACATTTCAATAAAGTGAAATGTAGTGTTAAAATTTGCTTGCTAATGTTTCGTTCTCTTTTGTGTAAGAAAGACAATTCATTTTTGTATAAATTACAAGTAGTATTAAAGTTTTTGAAATTAGGCAATTTCAAAGTCGGTCGATGCTTTTAAATGATTTGAAAATAGTAAGGTGAAGTAGTGTATGAATTAAGATCGAATTGAAAAGGTTCTTTTTTACTGTTAGCAGCTATTTGTTTAGTCGGTTTCCTTTTAAATTGGAAAGTATAAGGTAGGTTTTTCCTTTCAATTGTCTAAGCCAGTGATTTTTAACCGGAAATACACAGCACATTTGTGTGCCATGAGTGGTTCGTAGGCGCGCGGCAAAAATTTCTAAAGGTCATTAATAAATTTTCGAATGAAGTGCAAAGCCGAATAAGTGTACATATAAAAATTAAAACACTTTTAAATTGATTATAGGAGTATATAATTGTTATAATACATAAACATAAACTTAATTTACAAATTGATTATACGAATATATAATTGTTATAAGTAAAAAGTATACATAATATATAAATTGATTATACGAATATGTCATTGTTATATAAATAAACATATACATAATATATAAATTGATTATACGAATATATAATTGTTATAATAAATAAACGTATACATGATATATAAATTGGTTATATGAATAGATTATTGTTATAATAAATAAACATATACATAATATGTAAATTGTTTATACGAGTATATGATTGTTATAATAAATAAACGTATATATAAATTGATTATACGAATATATAATTGTTATAATAAATATACGTATACATAATAATTAAATTGGTTATACAAATATATAATTGTTATGATAAATAAACGTATACATATTATATAAAATATGAAAAGCATGTTCTGCAATAAACAATATCTTTTTTTTTTAAATGTTGGTCACAACGAGAATCCTTGGATGATTTAAGAGTAAAAATTCGATCTCTTAAAGAAGATATTCTTACAAATGTGAAGCTCAGATTTCTCATTAGATGTTAAATTATAAACAGAAAAATAAATATAAGTTTTTTTTAATAAATTTAATCACCTCTCTATTGTAAATTATATTAAATTGTTTTGTTTGTGTTAATAAATCATAAAACATATACTCATTTTTTGATTACTATAATTTAAGTGTACCACGAAAGTTTAACAATAAATTTGTAGCCGACCCCCTGGAGGGAAGGCGCGATATGAAACAACGGCCCGAGAGCACCCCGTATAGTAGATGGAAGGTCACAAGATGCCCGCTAACGCTTTTTCGAATTAAGGACTTGAAATCTGATAAGGTGAAACAAAATGGACAACAGAATGAGGATATGTATGATTAATGTTAAGAGGAGCCTGCACACTGACCCCCGTGAATTCGGTGAGAAGTCGCTCAATTATGTTCGGTGATACCAAAAACAGACTCGGTCTCGTTAAAATGCTAAAGAAAATCTCTCTAAAAATGAGTTGAGATTTGCTACGAAAAAACTAAGGTCTAAAAATGTTAAGAGGTGTATTACGACTAGGTTCGTAATACGAACGAACTAAAAGGTAATTAGCTCAACTCTAAAACAAATTAAGACGAAATTACACAACGTGTAGGGAACACGATCAAAAGTTCACGGTCAAAGTGCCCTGTTATCATCCGTTTTAGGGAGCGACCGCGACAGACTCAAACATACCGTGAGTTTAAAAAAAAAACGGTTAAAAACATTGGTGTAACGATACAGCGTGACTATATTATAGCTGGCCACTCGTATTCGAGGATACCCGTCTATTAAGGCGGCTAGCCAATCCCTATTGCAGACGCTTTCTCAGGCGCATTTGTATTTATTCAACATCCACAAAGCCCATCTGTAATTTATACTGCAACTATGCTGAGCAAACCTTAGTTACAGTATCTGGGAAAGAGTGTGTTATCTAGCGTGATCAACAATTTGAACAAGGCCAGCACGCTCAAGCCCTCGGCCACGATGACTTGTGATTTCGTGCTAGAACAGCTATCGACGGTCCCTAAGGTTCGGCCTATCCAATTTCCTTAACAAGGCTTGGGTCAACCTGTGGTATGGTTTTCAAGTACTTTCCAAATGTGCTGTACGCTAGGATCGACCCCTCCAGTCCGATAACATCAGGATGTCACCTTCCTGATAAATCGACCATCGAACCTGGTATCAAAATCAGAATGCGAATGTTCTAAACCCCTCACGGCCACGTGCCCAGAAACAGCGTGAGTACTGACCTCTGTACAACTCTGGGATATTTTGTGCATGGCTATACTGTTAGATTTGATTGATTTTTTTTTTACGGCTTATCAACCCTTTGCAGGTTATTTAAAGCCAGAAAAATATTTTGAATGTAAGGATGTTTTTTAAAATAATGATATTTTGAGAGCTATACTGTTAGATTTTATAGATTTGTTTTTTACGGCTTATCAATCCATTGCAGGTTATTTAAAGCCAGAAAAATATTTAGATTGTAAGGATGTTTTTAAGATAATGATTTTTTGATACAAGTCTTATTATTTAACCAACATCTTAGGAGAGAAAAAGTGGATTCATACCTTTCCCCAGGAGTATTTGAGCGTAAGTGAAATAACGAAACCGACTGGAATTGAAACAAGGCTCTCTGATTTCCAATTGCGAACCACCGACACGTCCAAGCTTACAGCACCTGGTATTTCCCAAGCATCCCCCCCATCTAGTCACTGACTGGGTTCGACGTTGCTTAACTTCGGTGATCGTACAGGAAACGGTGTTTTAACATAATGCTCACGTAAGCTGTATCTTGTTAAAATACCGGCCTCAGTGAAAGTGATGTAAGTCAGGTTTTGTTTTTGTGTTTTTTTAATTTGTTTTAGTGTTTTTCATTGGCTGAAAAACATTTCTTTTGTTTTTTAATTTGTTTTAAAGTTTTTCATTGGCTGAAAAACATTTCTTTTGTTTTGCTTAACACTGAGTCGAGTTTGAAATGATTTCTCTGATGACTCTTGGTTTTTAATTTCCATTGTGTTACAAGTCATCAGAGTGAAAACTTGCATTAGGATTTTTTTAAGCACACATAAGTATATAATATAAAAAATAAGTATATAATATAAAAGCATATATCATAAATAGTCGCCATAGTCATTATTTAATACGTATTTTGTTATATTCGTACACACAAAAACATACACACACATGCATATATACGCATGCTCACTTTGACTAACACGATGTAGTTCAATAGTTATGTAAGAGGCCTACGGACACATAACATTGAAACACTGGTTCCAGCACCATCACCAAAGTTAAGCAACGTTAAGTTTAGTCAGTACTTATATGGGTGAGCGCTTGGGAAGACCAGATGCTGTAAGCCTGTATCTGTGGATGATTTAATAGATAATGGATCGGAATTGTTAATCGGAGAGCCGAGTTCCAAACCCAGTTGAGTTCATTATATTCACTTACCCACTAATACCCCTGAGAAAGGTATGTATACACTTCTTCTTCCCCTATTTATAGGTTAATTAGTAAGAAGTATCAATAAAACATTATCACCCCCCCAGTTCTTACTGTCTAAAAATATTCTGTGACTTTAAATAACCTGAAAAAAGCTGATAAGCCATAACCCCCACAAAAAAACCCCGAATCAATCAAACTAGTCAAGTATAACATAACTGAGGTCTAATATTATGTTATAAGAATATTTTTCATTGATTTCAGATTATCTTACCTTGGTGGAGTATTAGGGTTTTGAAAACGTGACTCATAGCTTCATTTGCTGAAATTTTGCTGACGTCACAATTTTCTCGGTCTATCAGCTTCGATGTTTTCAGCGTTATGGCTACGTGACTCAACCTGGCAGCCTGAGGGTTAATGACATCGCGACTATGTCGGCCAACTAAAAACCAAGTCCTTCTGGGAATATTCTGATTAAGTATGTGATATGTTTCAGGTAGAACCTCCACAGAATACTCCTGAACCAAGAAGATCCGGTAGGAAACGGAAGTTCACGGACTCATTGGACGTGAATCCAAAACGGAAAAAATATTAAAATTAGGCAAATGGATCTACAAAGAAATAGCCATAAACATCAACCCATATAGGAAGCCAATTTGAAATCCAAAAGGGATTCCAAGGCTTGGAAGGGGGGTGTTGTGGTACGATCCACCTAATTTACATAGTAGAGTACCGACCATATAAATATGGTTGGTACCTGGAAGACGGGGGAGGAAGAAGAGATCCAATCCAGAGACTCTGCCCGACTGCGACTAATGTCAACCCATTCTACAGGAACGGTCTTCCCAAGAATATACCAAAACTCTCTGTAAATATTGTGTACACTTTCTTTGTTCAATACATTTTGTTTCAGTACATTTTGTGTTGTATTATTATTATTCCATGCTTTATTCAAGTTTCAACAGTATGAAATCACAACAAGTCAATAACTTTCTTCAAAGTTGTCGCCATAAGTACCCTGTGATGCCTACTCACAAATTGAAAAATTTGCTTGACGGTGTCGATATTTTTTTCAGGGCCCATTGTTGTTCCCGGTTTAAATTTCTGATCTTTGGGTAGTAGTAAACACTCCGGATTCAAACCTGAATTATTACAAGTGTTTCCAGAGACAACAAATTCACAACTGCATCCATGTATTAAATATCAAGGTCAAAGAGACCCTAATACAACAGTGATACAGGCAAGCACCTTGTCAGAGTTACCTCCTCCTTAATTCCCAAATTGTCACTAGGGGTCTCTCTCGCCATACTATAAATACTGGGCGACTTCTTGCTTCGATCTCTTTTTCCCACAGGCCTCGTGCCGTATCCCACCTAGCGTGGAGGTGAGGTAATTCTTTCTCTTCTTTCTTCATTTCAGCGAACACTACTATGTGAACTCTCGCAAAAGAGAGCGTTTCCCATTTCTGGGGAGACGCTACGAACATTACAAACATTCACCAAAATACGAACATTCACCAAAGAACAAATAAAAATGTTCACACACAAAAACATATGTTAACTGTCTATGTGCTTTGTAATTTGTTGTTAATACATATATTTATTTATATATATATATATCGGTCTTGTTTTGTCTTCTTTCATCTAGAGACCGCCATTTCTCTTGTATCAGGACCTTCTTCTAGCAGGAAATTTAAACGCACGTGTTTTCTTCTCATATCCCCCCCCCCGGTACTCTACACACCTTTCGAAATGAAATATTGTTTCTCTCACCATTTTCTATCTTTGGAACTTTTTAAGCAAATGAAGAATATCGTACACTAATGCATTTGATTACGTTGTGTTAGGGAACTTATCTGTTTTTATAACAAAGTTTACTTCTACCTGAGCAATATTGAGGGCACCTCGAGGCGGTGTAATGGTTAGCAAGCTTGTCTCGCTAGAATAATTACGACTGAATAGTGGGTTTGATCTTCACTGGGCGCCCAACATTCGGCCTTGTGCCACATCTAAGCTTCTCTTGAAAAATCCCTACCTTGTTGATATTTTTTTCTTTGAAAGAATATTTCTTCCTCTCAAGGTTAATTTGATTTATGTTTGCGTTATTTCAATGGAAAGGAATTTTTTTTTTATATTTAAAAATGTGTATAAATTTAATCTTTTTTACCTTATTTCATATGTTGTTGTTGGCCCAAAATTTTATATTTTCGGCGCACAATACACTAACATTGTTTATGCACGAGATTAAACCATAACGTGTTTTTTTGCAATAAACTTTTTATAAAGCTCGGACCGTTTCTCTTGTGTCGCGTGTGCTGCTCTAGTTATTTACACATCATCACGGTTTTATGCTACAGGATATATTTTAATAATTTTTTCATCAATAATGAATAATTGACTTCCTCACAGATTTCTTAATGTTTAAATTAATAACTAAACATATAATGAAATCGCCTAGTAGCATGTAAAAATTAAACGTTATGTGGACATTGTTGACAAAGCTCACAGTTGATCGGGTGATCGTGAAAGGTCGCCATTATCAAAGGAGAAAAATCAATAAATGTTCAATCAGAATATAACACCTCAAAGAAACAGGGGAAATAAAAAATATATGTGTGTGTGTATAGATGTGTGTTTACTTTTTCAATGTTTTAAATTGGCAAAGTTACCTCCCTTTGTTGAAACAAAAAATTCTAATCATTTGATTGGGAATGAACTAAAATACGTTTCTGATCACGACATAAACAGGAGCGGATACTTTGTTATTGTGCATTTTACAAGCACAAAGACTGTAAGAAAATAAATGTAGATAAGATTGTAAAAAGACGTTCTACTTTTTAGTTTTTGTTTTATGCATTTTCGTTTTTTATCTAATTTTGAATATAAAATAAGGGATACAACTACGCCTCTCACACTTCAGCTGATATATATATATATATATATATATATATATATATATATATATATATATATATATATATATATATATTACACGCAAGACCCTAGTGGCGTGTACGATATATCTGTGCCGCGTCAGGAAATCTTTCTCCCCGGAATCGATCCTCCCGATCTATAAATCAGCAATTCGCCTTGGCCCTGATCTGGCATATCGTCTACAGTCACTTTCTCACAGACGCACTGTCGCCTCTCTCTGTCTGTTTTACAAATACTTTCGTGGCAATTGCTCCGAGGATCTGCATTCGCTGGTTCCCAGACTTCATGAGTTCAAGCGCCCTACGAGGCTGGCATCCCGCTCTCACCCTTTCACTGTCGAAACTCCTAAATGTAGCCGTCTCTTCTACTCCAATAGCTTCATGCCTCGCGCCTCTCGACTGTGGAACTCCCTTCCCTATTCCAGTTTCCCTGAGAGCTATAATCTCTTGCTATTCAAATGTAATGTCAATCGACATCTCCAGTTGCCTTGATCTATCCACTACCCTTCTCCTCATCCTTTCTTCTATCACTCCTATCTGATCTTGCTCTAAATTTTCTGTAACCCCTTGCGTCCTTGTGGCTTCCCGCCTTGCTTGGGGTGAAACGCTTAATATATATATATATATATATATATATATATGTGTGTGTGTGTGTGTGTGTGTGTGTGTGTGTGTGTGTGTGTGTGTGTGTGATTTTTATTAGATTCAACCGATAAGGTCTAGCTTCTTAATTTCTAGTGTCTATACTTTGGTGGAGATAAGTCATATGGGTCATTCCATACAGTGACGAAAGCGGCAGTCAAATTCAAATTGTTTGTTCGTCCTGCTCGTGCTTCCGCCCGGGACAGCCAGCTGCCAAATGCTACAGCTTACAAGTCCATGGTGCCATTTCCTTTTGGGAATATATACTTTCCAGATATAGAAAGAAACTCCGGATCGCAGTCATCAATTTGGCAAAACCTAAGACTCGCCGTTTCCCCTTCGTGGAATATGTTCTCGTCACGGGATATAATAGATGAATCTGACCCGTTTGAATCTGGAGTCCTAAACATGGCTTCTCCAGGTACAAGATTATCTCAATATTATATGCAAGACCATTCCTTTTAGTTTCTCTTTACACTCTGCTCGCTGTGTAGATATATTATTCTCTACATGTGACACGTGTATATATGCATATATAGTTTTGCGTATGTCTTAGTGATGAAAAAGTCTCTCCGAGATCAGAAAGCATGTTTGTTATTTCTTTATATTTCAGCCATTCCGTCTCGTCCGTGAAGTACGGTGTGATTATATCACAGATATGATAATGCTCATAATAGGGGAAATACAAAAGGAAGAAGAAATCATTTTTCCATAGCTTCCTTCTGTTATACTACTTTTCCAATAAGATGTATATCAGGAACTAAATTGTGGATAAATAGTCCAAATTTGTTCTGTTGTTTTCGTTCAAGCATTTTCGATCATATCAGACATTTGGGTTGATAATGGGAAAATAGGCTAAGCTTTTCTCCGGTGAAACGCGTCTTTAATTAAAAACTTTCCACTTTGTCTCATCATCTTCACTTATGTTTCGAATTCTATTATACATTACACACACGCGCGCACACACAGACACACATATATATATATATATATATATATATATATATATATATATAATAAATATAAATATATATATATGTAGTCATCTACAGACAGGCTGTCTCGTTGTATCACAACTCATCAGTGTAGCTAGACATGCGATTGCTTCAAGCTGGGATCGAAACAAGCTCAATTAGACATCAGTCGAACACACATCATCGCACGCTAGGAAAAAAAGAAAAAAATTTAATACATAAGCATTACTGGCTACATAGCGAAGGGCTTATCATTATTCTGCATCATATATATATATATATATATATATATATATATATATATATATATATAGAGAGAGAGAGAGAGAGAGAGAGAGAGAGAGAGAGAGAGACTAAAATGAGAATTGGAAAAAGGGCACCTAATATTTAATAGTGATCTTTATTTATAATATATTAATTTTAACAAAGAATTAAAACTTTATTACTTACAATTTGGTTTTCATGGTTTGTTTCTTCGAAAAATAATTTGCTGTCTTCCTTTTTTTATACTTTTTTACTTCAAAATTTTTTAACTGTTTCTATCTCCACGTGTTGATGCTTATGGTTTGAACAAATGAAAAATGAAAATCAACGGGCGTAACAGGCTATATATGTCGTTTATGGTAACGGGAATTTGGGAGAATCTATTTATGCAATGAATTAAGTATTGGTTTAAAATTGTTGATGAAAAATGTTTCCTTCTAATCCGCCTTTGTTCAGTGGTTCTGTAGTCGCATTGGTAGATACTAAAATTTGGGTTATTTTGTCCTCCGCATTCCTCTATATTTCGGCTAAGGGGTATTTTTCTGTTGTTGGTATCCCAAATTTGTTGGCGACAAACTATCTCTCTCTCTCTCTCTCTCTATATATATATATATATATATATATATATATATATATATATATATATATATAAAAAATAATGACGTATAATCCGCTATGAATTATGAGTCAGCAAAAAAAGACTGAATCCAAAGATAATGGTATGAAACTGCGTCTACAATTAGTTTATCATCTCTTATGTCCGACAGTGTATCGTTTATAGTGTCTTTAACTCCCTGTATAAGTATAATTTAAAAAAAAAAAACAACAGATCCGCCATTGCTTATTCTATGAATTCTTAAAATATATTACTGCTATAGAGCAATTTCAAAATATTTGTGCAAGGTATACGGCCACAATGCAGATTGGTACATATCAACTGTGGTTTAAAATATTTAATAATAGCGATTTGCAGCATAAATGAAAAAAGTGTGAAAGAGACTGTTGAACTGGATTCAACGTCAAAGCAACGGGGCTTTGACACAAAAACATGTGAAGCGAATTGGGAAAACGTACAGTTGGGGATTTGGTTTTCTCGTGAGATTTCATTTGAAAACAAAGCACAACCTTCGGCTATCGGCAGCATTTTTTTTTTTAACCCAGAAAGCCAATTTTTATCACATTGTTACAGATGAGTAAAAATCGGTTTTGCATATCAAGAGAAAACGAAAAAGAAAGTGTTTATCACAAAATGTGATAGCAGTGCCAACATCAAAACCAGGAATCCATTCATAGAAGTTTTTTGTATTGAGTCTGTTGTAATATGAAAGGTGACGTCCACTGTTGGAATATGAGAGGATCATCACTGGAGACATTTATTGCCAGTAACTTGATCAAATAAATGAAGTATTAGGCAGATAGTTACCTTCTTTGGTAAACAGAAAGAAATAATTATATTGCCAAGACACACATTGCAAAAGAAAGACATGAAAAAAATAAGATTGATAGGCTGGTAAATTCTTGCACAACACCCAGACACACCTAGAAATTTTCTTTTGCTCCATCGATAGAATATTTCATAAGGGAAGCAACAATAAGAAATGAAGAAAAAGTTGGAAACAGTTTCCTAAAGATTTTCTGGGAATGGGGGATTTACGTTCCTTTAAACGATTGGTCGAAAATTTGAAATTCTTGTTGGACTGAGGTCGGTGAAAATGAAGCCGACTACATATCTGATAAATAATATATAAATAAATTTAATTTTTTTTCATATCCTTTCTGGTAAAATGTAATTACTTTTCGAACACGGTAAGCGTTCGCTACAAATTTGAGAAAAAAAATTATCATTGTTAATTGAAGGAAATAATACGTCTGCGTGATTATTAAATAGAAAGCGGTCGTAGTGAAGATCAGTAAGTCTTCACAATTGATGTTCATACTATATAAGAAAAGCTAGAAGAAAGGACTAACCATTAATTGTGAGGCGTCAGAATGCATAGCAAGAGAGACAACACAATATGATGATTACGAATTAGAGATGTCGAAATCAAGAAGTATAAAAAATCTACGTGTTTGGGAAGCGTTTTAGCAGAGGACGAAAATCTGACACTGAAATTACAAAGCTCATTGAGAAAGCAAAAAAGGCCTTCAAAACTATAAGCAAAGTACAAAGAAACAGGAAAATATCGTTAGAAAGGGTGTTAAACGACTATGTAATGCCCTATATGACAGTGAATGTTGAACAATTTCATCGCAGATGAAGAGGCGACTTGGAGCGATAGAAATATCCTTCTAGAGGGGGATACTGAAAATACCATTGACGTAGTATGTAAGCAATTAGGAAGTTTTCAGGAAAATGGAAATAAAAAGTACTCTTATACTTAGAATGAAAAGGGGATTTGAAATTTCTGCGGCGTATAAAGAAGAAAGAGGCTTGGCAAATTTGATACTCATAGTACATACAGAAGTCAAACGTGTCAGACGGAAATATCAAATAACAAACTTAACGAACAAAACAGGAAATGGCAGGGACTTGCTAGAGGTGCAAAGGATAGGAAGTTGTGGAGATCCATAACTCTCCACAATTCGAAGGAGCAGAGCTATAGACGCAAAAGTTAAAAATAGATTGCACAATGTGGAAGGTTTCAAACTTCATTTATTGATTTTAATCCAGGTTATTAACCTGAAAAATTCATGCGTTTATCTGTTCAACTAACGTGCCACTCATTTCAAGGGGAAAATAAATTTCGATTTAGTTTAGTTGTGTAATCTTAATTTTTTTTTTTTCAGAATGGAATTGCATTTTATTATGGCCCTTTCAGTGTTACTGCGATTTGAAGTTCAATTCTTGAGAATAAAGCAAGGATTTTATTTCGAGGCAAACGTATTCACGAACTGCATAGAAGCCAGCTTTGTATTGTACTGACAGCATGCGAAGGAACGCAGAGGGTGCTACATCCTTGCAGAGTGGCGGGTCTTTATGGAATATAAATTATGCCATATTACTGACGCGAGGATTGACTTCGATAAGTAATGTCGCCACTGGCTATATTGAATTGCAAATATTGAAATTCAATCCATGAGAATATATTTCTAAGCCTATCTTACCGGTTGGCATTGCGAAAGTGGAAAGAATGATACGTTAAAAAGAACAGTGAACAATAGTGTATGTGATATATGGATTCAGAAAATCTCTCTCTCACACACACTCTCTCCCTCTCTCTCTCTTCATATATATATATATATATATATATATATATATATATATATATATATATATATATATATGCGTGTGTGTTGATCAATTTACCCCAAGCAAGGCGATAATGCCACTAAGATGCAAGGGGCTACTAGGAGTGAATGAGGATGAAAAAATCGTTACAAAGAACCGAAAACCTAATCCTAAACAGGAAACAAGGGATAAACCACTACTCCTTTTCAGAAGACCGTAGAAGAGTGTGAACCGGGCGATAATAATCTTCATTTTGTGTATTCGCATATACACTCTGATTAACACACTAATAACAAAGTGGAAAAGCTTTCTTTTACTGTCACATATGGTTTGGCGCTTTTGCTATATATCTAGCGATTCTTGACAAAATCCCAAGAAGAATCTGCAAAGTCATCGGACCTAACCTGGCATCTTGGTTTCGATTACTTTACCCTCTGCCTTTTCTATAAATATGTCCATGTTAATTGTTCTGATGAGCTTTTTCTTTGGAAATTTCGAATTTAAGCGCAGTACTAGATTGGCAGCTAGGTCTCACAATTTAACTGCTGTAACCGTGTGTTCTCTTCTGATAGTTTCTTTTCCTGTCATTTTTGCTTGTGGCGTCCTGCTTTCCTGTCAACTATGATCCTCAAAGATTTAAATTCAATTTCAATCGTCGTCATCTCCTTGAGTTCTATATTTTTATTGTCCTCTGATCCTTTTAATCTCAGTAACCCCTTGCATCTTAGTGGCCATTATTGTCTTACTGGAGGGGAGGTGAAATGATTTTTTTTTTAAAAGTATGCACCTCCACCCTGCCTTATAGTAGGCGTCAATCTGATTGGAGCGAGAGACGCACTCGTTAGTGTAAATGAAGGGGGGATGGGGTTTCAGTAAAGATTTTGTCAGGAACCATAGCCAAAGAAGTGGTTATTCTTAAACTGAGGTTGTTGCTGTTATTGAAAGTCCTCTAGTGCTGTGGTTTTTGTAATTTGGTACAGGTCTTTGTGATTCTGTAGCGCCATTTCCCGAGGTTCGAATAAGGATGGTCCTCACCAAGACCAACAGGAACACATGTATGTGTATGCGCGTGTGTGTGTGTGTGCGTGTGTGTGTGTGTGTGTGTGTGTGTGTGTGTGTGTGTGTGTGGCAGTAATCCCTAATGGAATATTTAATAAAAAATTACGAAGAGAATATAACAAGAGCCTCGTCTGTTCCAAATATTCTCACCTTTGCAACTCACTCTCTCTCCCCCCCTCTCTCTCTATCCCTCTCTCTCTCCCTCCCCCTCTCTCTCTATCCCTCTCTCTCTCCCTCCCTCTCTCTCGCTCTCCCTCCCTCTCTCCCTCTCTCTCTCTCCTCCCTCTCTCTCTCTCTCTCTCTCACGCAAAGGGCAATTTCGTTCTATTAATTAAGAATCTTTTATCAGAGCTGCTGATCTGAAAGTGGATCTCTGTCTCTTACAAGCAAATAAAAGTTTGGGCAAAAAGAGAATAGTAAAACAAATGATTCGCAAATAGAAACACTCGATAAAGGACAAAAACAATCATTCAAAGTAAAACGCCAAAATGTCTGTGCATTATTAAAATAAATAGAAAAGAGAGGAACAGATGACCCCCCCCTCGAGAAATATGGTGTCTTGTTATCAATATTACGACTCGATAATTAGTTTTTGATTTCAAAATCTCTTAACGATATTCTACTGACATATTTAACATAAAAGGTGACACCGAAATCCGAAGACTCATTGAAATAGAGAAAGATGCCTTCCAAAAAATAAACAAAGTATTAAGAAACAGGAAAAGGTCGTTAGAAACAAAGAAAAACGAACTGAAATGCTATGTAATATCAATCCTTTTATATAACATGAAATGCTGGATAATTTTCTCACAGATGAAGCGGTGACTTGGGACAATAGAAACATGGTTCTACAGAAGTATGCTGAGAATACCATGGACGTTTTAAGGAAAATGGAAACGGAAAAGAAAGAGACGGTTGAAAATGTGTATATATATGATGAGGAAAGAAAGCTTGGAGAAACTGACACTCACAAAACAGATTGAAGGAAAAAATAGGGAACAACGTGTAACCTTCCTCACGAGTTGGAGGCAGAAAAGGGATAGTAAGGGAACAGACATTGCTAAGCGCCACAAAGGGTAGGAAGTTGTGGAGAGCCACGATCGCACATGTTTTTTCAGTGTTTACTTTTCACATTTGATTTTATAATCTTTCATACGACATAAACGTACGATAAATATAATCTTGTAGCGCCTCCCTAGAGGGGGCGCAATATGAAAGCGCGGCCCGAGCGCCCCCGTATCGCAAGGGGATGAAGGTCACAAGAGGCCCGCTAACATTTTTCGTAATAAGAGGTTAAATCTGACAAGGTAAAACAAAATGGACAACAAAACGACGATATGTATGATTAATGCTAAGTTTACTATACACTGCGTGCCAAATTATTATCGAGATAACTTTTTTTCTAATATTTCAAAAACCGTCCAATCAATTCACACAAACTTTTCACACAATGTTAACAACACTGACCTGCGCAATCACTGGAATTTTCGTACTGATCCGCGCAATGTAAACAAACTCGCGCCATATTTGTTATCAGTACCGTGATTTGAGCGTGCCAAATTATTAGAAAGGTTTAGTAAAATTCCCAGAATTTAGCAAACAAAACGTTTATTAATGTTGTACGTGAATGTTTATGATCAAAAGAAGCTAATAAATAAGATAATCAAACAAATAATAACAGATACAAACAAAAGCACAGTTTTAAGCAAATTAATAGGGAATGTGCTTTCCCTGTTTTGAAATTACTTGAAGAAGTCGACGATCCATAGAATTTGTTAATTATAGGATGTCATCTGCTGTAATGCCGCGAGATATGTCAAGAATTGCTTCCCATAACTCAGCGTTGCTCCTGAATTATCGTCCGTTGGCGTACAGTCTTCGCTTCATGATGCTCCAAAGGTTTTCGATTGGGTTCAAATCCGGAGAATTTGCTGGCCACTTCATTTTTCGAGGTCCATCGAAGCCTAACTGTTTCAAATATTCAGTAGTCTTGTGAGCAGCATGTAATGGAGCATTATCTTGCGTAAAAACAATGACCCTTCTGAAGGCAACTCTTTGCCTTTTTATCCACGGTTCAAGATGCTCCTTCATAAACGCTATGTATGCATCAGCAGTCATTTTGACGCCATCTGGTACTCTCGATTGGCCCACTAAAGTTTTTCCAATAATACCACCCCAGATCATTATGCCTCCACCACCTTCTTGGCGTCTCAAACGCTGATGGCGATTCTGTCAGTTCATTACCCAAACTTTGTACCATCTATCTGGCCCATCAAGTGTTGCTCCAGTTTTGTCTGTGAACAAAACTTTAGAGAAGTCAATCTTCATATTGTCCTCGGCCCATTTCGATCGATTTTGAATGTGATTTCTCGTCAACGGAGGCTTCGATACAGGTTTGACTGTTGTTGCTATTTCCCTCAGATACCGACACCAAGTACTTTTAGACACAGTAGGATCCCCAATGCGACAGAAAAACTCTTGACTGGTAAGTCCAGGTTTCTTCGTGGTCTCTCGTTTAAGTCGTGCCATGAGACAATGTGAAATAACCATCGGCTTGCCTTTATCTGCCCTTTTGCGTAATTATGTAGGGTCGGCGGTGAACTTTTTCACTGTTTGATAACACCTCCCTATCATTTTAAAAATTTCTATGGTAGATTTACCTTTTGAGAGTTCTGAGATGATAGTTTTCTTTTCAGCATCAGTAAAACTGCTTTTACGGTCCATCTTTTCACTAAATTCTTACACTTTTCTAATAATTTCGCACGCTCAAATCACCGTGCTGATAACTAATATGGCGCCAGTTTGTTTACATTGTGCTGATCAGTACGAAAATTCCACTGATTGGGCAGGGCAGTGTTGCCAACATTGTGTGAAAATTTTGTGTGAATTGATTGGAAGGTTTTTGAAATATTTGAAAATAAGTTATCTCGATAATAATTTGGTACGCAGTATATAAACAAGAGACAGTGGGGTATATTAGTCTGCCAATCATGGTAATGGTGGTCGGACTGGTCGTGTCGAAGGTTGGATTCGAGATGCAAACGTTCCGGTCGTGTCGAAGGTTGGAGTCGAGGTGCAGACGTTTCGGTCGTGTCGAAATTTGGAGTCGAGGTGCAGACGTTCCGGTCGTGTCGAAGGTTGGAGTCGAGGTGCAGACCTTCCGGTCGTGTCGACGGTTGAAGTTGAAATGAAGACGTTCCGGTCGTGTCGACGGTTGGAGTCGAGGTGCAGACGTTCTGGTCGTGTCGACGGTTGGAGTCAAGCTGCAGACGCTCCGGTCGTGTGGAAAGTTGGAGTCAAGGTGCAGACATTCCGGTCGTGTCGAAGTTTTGGAGTCAAGGTGCAGACGTTCCTGTCGTGTCGACGGTTGGAGTCGAGGTGCAGACGTTCCGGTCGTGTCGACGATTGGACGTTGCACTGCAGGCATTACTGGTCGAGGTCGGTGTCGAACCCTCCCGTAGTAATTACAACAGATAGTATACGAGGAAGGTTGGTTGGTCGTCGCAGGTATTCACTGCTGGTCGTCGCAGGTGATCGCTGCTGATCGGCTGGTCTGGTTTCCAACTCGTCGTGTTGGGAAGGAAAGAGAAGTTGGCGTTGCGATGTTGTTGGGCATATCATGTTTCGAAGTGACGACAAAGTAAAGATTTTTTTTTACAATGATTTGTAATCTGGAAATTGCAGACGCCTAATAATCCATCACACTGAACAGAACTTCAAATCTTCTAAATAGATATTATGCAAATCGCTATTTCCATTGTAAATATTCCGACGATCTCTTTTATTATTAAAAACGAGAAAAATCGCTACACTTGATTTGAAATTAATCTATTTTTCACACGTTTAATTTATTACAGCTGCTACGGACCCAAAGTATGTCTTTCTTGTTCGACATTTACAGAGATATATATTTTCATGTGACAGGTTGCCTGATTTATCTATCAGTAAAAAGAGACACTATAAAAGTTCTACATGAAGCTGTAATAGTCGTAGTAAGAAGGTGATGTTTAGCCCTTGAGACTGTTTTTGTGTCATTAAAAAAAGAAATATTAGCAACATGGTCACGTTAGTACATGTAATAATCTACTTACCACGAAATACACTTCTGGCATTACTCCACTTGTCTGCTGGATTACTTCCCTCAACGCCGTAGGGTGGCATTATATAAAGGACTATAAATGAAAAAGACGCACATCCTCTTTCTCTTTTCTTTCTCCTTTTATCCAAACGATGCCGTAATGACAAGAGGCGAGATATAGGCAATATGGAGACACGCGCAAATTCGTGTATTTAATTATTAATATTACGTTGGTTACATGGACTTTTTAAAAATTTATTTTTGCTTTGTTTCCAATTAAAAGAGTACTGAACTGTTATATGGTAATGTTTTAAGCATAGTATAAATGTGGCGCGAGGCCGAAAGTATGGGGCATCCAGTGAGGATCGAACTCATTACTCAGTCGTAATGGTTTCAGCGAGACAAGTTTGATAACCATTGCATTACGCCGAGGTGCCATTAAATGGTTTTCTAAGCGAAGATTAGATGTGGCGCAAGGCTGAAAATACGAAGCATCAAGCGTGGATCGAACTCACTACTCGTCATTGATCTAGCAAGTCAAACTTGTTAACCATTACACCGCGTCGAAGTGCCCACTGATTTTCTAAACGAAGCTTAAAACATGGCACAAAGCCGAAAGTTTGGGGCACCCAGTGACGATCGAACTCACTACAGTCATAACTAATCTATCAAGACAAGCTTGTTAAGCATTACACCACGTCGAATTTCCCTGTACTGGACTCCTCCTATATGGCAGTGAATGCTGGAACATCTCAACACAGAAGAGACAGAAAGAAAGATGCTGAGAATGGATTGAATATGTGAGCAGCGACGACGTTTTAGAGAAAACGGAAACAAAATGGCAGCATCAGAAAGTTTACATTATTCGGACCGTTATCCTCATCTTCATTGCCATATTCACAAGGTTTCGGCCGTTGTACGCACTGACCTTCTTCAGGTGATAGGTTGTTCTAGTTCCACGTGCCATACCTCTTCCGGGTGTTCAGTTATTTCCCTTTAACTCAACTCTCCAAGTTTGTTTCACCACTGCTGCAGCCTAGTACTGAACTCAGAACTCTTTGGGTCTAGTCACTGGATATAACCAGCGTCTTTATCCACTGACGAAGGCCGGAGCGTACGCCGTTGTGAATATGACAATAAAGATGAAAATAACAATCCGAATAATGTAAATAATCATAATACCTCATCTTAGAGGTAGAAACAGAACATCAGAAAGATACTGAGGAAATTTCTAGAGCACATAATGAGGAAAGCGTGCTCGGAAAATTTGGTACACACAGGACATGTTGAAGGCAAGAGGGACAAAGAAAAGCAGTGCATAACCTACCTAACGAGTTTATGTAAATTGTTGGCAGAACTGGGATTAGGAGAGATAACAAATAGACAGATTTTATTGATCTGCAAAGGAAAGGAAGTTGTGGAGAGCCATGACCGTCCACGTCTTTTCAGGACGTGGTACATTGAACAAAAAACATGGACATTGAACAAAAACATGGACTTTAAACTATTATGTTTTTTTAAGGGACATCTTTTGACTCTCTGATTTCTCACCTGTACAAGTTAAGTTTCGAAGACTATCGAGAAATTTTCAAGAGAAATATTACTTCGATATTTAATCATAAACTTTCTTGTGCTTGTAAAATCAGCAATAAACTAATACAAATATATTCATGGTGTTATGTCGCTCTCTCTCTCTCTCCCTCCCATCTTTCTCTCTCTCACTCAAACACACATACATACACGCACATAGACTTGTAGAACGTTAGAAATACTCAGCTGCACAACAATTTTTTTTAAAAAGAAACTCAAATGAAAAAAATTCCAACGAATTAAGTGCAATATTTTTTGAAAAGAAAGTGTACAATCGTGATAGCTGTAACGTAAGATTTTCAAGTGTATGCATGCAAAGCAAAATATGGAAAGAGGCTGGCATCATTTTTTGTCCCCTAAGGCAAATATTAACAACCAGTAAAAAAAAAAAAAAGAAAAGAAAATGCATGTCAAAGCGCTTATGAAGTAATATTCGATTTCACAGGCGCTTTCATTTTTCCTTTATTTTCTGATCACCTCTCACAGCAATATTCGTTTTTATACATTCACTACGTGCTCTTTTCAAATTGCGGGTGCTTTCACAAGCCTTTTCAAAACGCTCAACCAAACAGGTAAAGTCACGTACAAAAAATATTAAAACTGACTATAGAGTAACTAATAGGTAGAAAAGCCTTCTCTTCATTGATAGGAATATATAGCTGACCTGCAACGTTGAAACCTAGGAAATTATGTAATAGTTTGAGTACTAAATATTTTCCATTTTGGCTTATAACATTTATTCTTCAAAAACTAAAGTATAATTGCAATTTATTCGTTTGCATATTTACCGTTATTTGCAATGTCTTGCTGTCACATATCGGGCAGCTCTTCCATATCATTTGAGCAGATTTTGAGATGAAAAAGTTTTCAACAATTTTTTTAAACTGCATTTCATTAGACAATGTTTTCCCTATCAAAAGCCTTTCATACAAGGTCAGAAAAACATGGTTGATTGGGTATCTATATCTATCTATCTATCTATCTATCTATATATATATATATATATATATATATATATATATATATATATATATATATAATGGGAGAAAGAAATTGCACTGTTCATAGAATTTCATTTTAAAAAGTTCTCAATACCAACGAGAGCGGTATATATATATATATATATATATATATATATATATCGCACCCGTTGGTATTGAGTTTGTCTGATGGTCGCTAAAGCGTGAAACTCAGGGTCACAAACTCACATCTATCCAACCAAATATATATATATATATATATATATATATATATATTGGTGATTGATTCTATGTATGATTATTTCTTTATATATAAAATATATGCTGCCTAATATTATATATATATATATATATATATATATATATATATATATATATATATATATATGAAGAAATAGAGTTTTAAGTTGTGCTATATTTATGGGATAAAGTGCTCAATATCAGAGATAGAGTGTATGTAAACATAAATATAAAAGTGAACATTGAAATCAACACTCAGAGGCGACAGTTTGTTTCATGCTGGACGCAATCGTCAGGTGTCGATCTGACGATTGCGTCCAGCATGAAACAGCCTGTCGCCTCTGAGTGTTGACTTTTGTTCACTTTTTATATATATATATATATATATATATATATATATATATATATATATATGTGTGTGTGTGTGTGTGTGTGAACACATTGTTACCGCTTGGTGTTGACCTCAGTGCATTCTAAAAAGGAAACGAAAAGACGCAATGAAGCTGCATTGCTTTCCTCTTGGAGATATAAGCAAAACATTTTTATTCGTTTGTTTGTTTAGCAACATATACGCTCCTTATGAGTTATTTAATGCCGAAATTTAATTTTTGCTGGAGCATTAGTAATTTCTTTGGCAAATGTATTCCTGATATTATTTTTCTTACAAGAATATATTGCTAGTAATATTTTTTTCTTAAAATATATTGCTTGTATTTTTACTATAAAAACACCCCCTCCTTAGATCCCTTTTCGTGGGGAGTTAGTATTTTTGTGTCTTGTGACACTATTTAGCGGTCGCGTGAAAATGAAAAGCGAGAAATAATTAAGGCGAGAAAAAGCTGAAATAATTATTCGTAAGATATCGGATCTGTGGAATTAATTTATGTTATGACGCGGCGAAAGAAGATAGCAATCTGCCCATGGCAATAATGAAAATTTCAAATTGATCAAGTGGCCTACAAGACAGAATGCTAAGAGATAATGTTAATCAGGCCATCCAAGAGAGAGAGAGGGAAAGAATAAACTATTAACTATCTTTCGATGTCATTGTTTTTGGAAAGAGACCACCTGTTTTATTGTCCAAACCTGAACATGATAAAAGTTTGATACCGGGAGAGATAATTAGCAATACGTCCAGTCAACCATCCACTTGACGCTGGCGAAAATCTCGATTGATAAAGTCCAGGTGACATTCGGTTAAGATAGAGATTAGGGACCACACCACGTGTCGTGGGAGGTCTGCTCGGGGAAGAGAGAGAAAGAAAAAAAAAAGGAAGATAATTTTTTTTTCTCTTTCCTTTGAGCGATAATTGCAAACATCCACGCTGCTGAGCGTTCATTGGTTGAATGGTAGCGTGAGCGGTAAGCGAAGGTAAACTATGAGAAAGGAGAGGAAACCTGTTGACGCCCTCTGAAGGGATTGGTATGAGATACCAATATGAGAAAGGAAGAATTTGGAAGGACGATTCCCTTAAAGTAGAAAGTAATGGACTTCCAAAAATGGAAAGTAATAAATTTTCCTGTTCGAAAACAAAGAAAATCCTTATTGTGGATTTAGAATTATCAAGGAACCTCAAACCCCAACAGGCCCACCCCGGTTTTGGTCGGCGTCCATATAAGCAGAGTCGCAGCGAGTGGACGTCAGTTGAGAAAAACAGAAAGCAGTTGGAGAGAGAGACGCAGAGTTGAGCTGTGTGCTCTGAGACCCGCCTCGCAGAAAGCTGACTGAAGATCCACGCATTCTGACTTCAACTTCTAACCAAAAACAATTTATTTTTGAAGAACGACTTCGACTCACACCACTAAAACAAGTATTACGAATATCGCCTGAAGACACCAAAAACCAGTTTCTTGAAAAACAATTTAAGATGTTAAGACTCGCCTAACAAACACAAAGTGTCACGAATCCATATTAGCGGTTTGGGAGAAAGATGCAGTCCTGTTTTCAGCAACCAGATATAAAATATTGTTATTCTTTTTTTAACACATTTGAACTTTTTGAGTTGTTACTTTATTTTCTTTTACATATACTTGTGCGGTGTTACCTTTACTCAGACTCGGCTTGCATTGCGGCCCGGCGACCGATTGATTTCGTCTACCTAAGATCAAATCACAACGTGGGTAGGTTAGACTAGAAATCAAAGCAGTTACTTCGATAATCAGACGTTGGAGGCGAGCTGGGAACGACAAAGATGATACCGAATCTAAACAGATTCCCATCCGTTAGAACGTCATATTTGGTGCCGCGATCAATACCAAGTCACATTAGGCGTCACAGGACAGGACGGCGACGGGGCAGAGAGGTTACGGGGTGACGTCACACTCTTATGGTTGATAATCAAGGGTTCGACAAATTTTCTCTTCCTGTTTGACCTTCTCATTTCTGTGTCTTCCTGCGGTCTTTGGGTCCCAAACGCTTCGAAGATTGTATCCATAGAATCGTCGTTTTCTGCGGTTGACGAACTTGGCTCCTCAATCCGTCTTTTCTGTAATTGGTCGATATGTTTTCTATGTGAAAACTTCTCGCCTTTTATGATGTACATTAGATTTCCTAATCTATTGATTACTGTGCCAGGCTCCCAGTAAGCCATATTGTTTCTAAACATATTAAAATAAACCCGTTCTCCAGGTTTGAATGATCTCATTGGTAGAATCGGTGTATACTGATTTTTGTTCTTGTTTGGCAAGAATTTATCAAACACAGACCTTATTCTCCGAGCAAATATCAATTCCGCTGGTGAAAGACCCGATAGCGTGTTCACGTTAGGTGTTATACTGTTCACTTGGAGGAACTGTTGTATTGCTTTTATCATCGGTACATCCTCAGCTTTTTTTAACGCTCTTTTTAGTGTGTCGACGAATCTTTCCGCTTGTCCGTTCGACCTCGGGTGGTACGGAGCTATCTTGATATGTTTTACTTGATATGTCTCACAAAATTCTTTAAAGTCACTGGAGGTAAACTGTGTGCCATTATCGCTTACCAAACAATCCGCGACGCCAAATCTCGCGAATAGTTCGTGTGAACAGTTTATGATGTTTTCTGTCGTCGGGTGTTTAAATCTGGCAACCTCTGGCCATTTACTAAAACTATCTATTGATATTAAATAATAGTAACCTTCAATGGGTTCTGCGTAATCCACGTGTATTCTGGACCACGGTCTGTCGACTTTAGGCCATGGCCTTTGTATAGAGGGTGGTGCCTTCGCCGCAGCAGCACAACCTTTGCAACTTTCCACCATTTGCGTAATATCATCGTCCATGTTCGGCCAGTAGACAAAACTTCTCATGAGTGATTTCATCCGGTTTTTCCAGGGATGTCCTAAGTGAAAATCTTTTAAGATCCTTCTTTGTAGTGACTTTGGTATTACTACTCTCTCGTTATACAATAATATGTTGTCACAGATTGAGAAACTGTCTGCTAAATTCCTCACTTTCTCTTCTATTTTTTCTTGGTATCCTGAATAAACTTGTCTCTTTCTGCTTGTCGTCTTATCTCTAGCAGCGTTTCAGGTAGTTCTTTTATTGTATTGCATCGTACCATACTGATTTCATTTTCAGCTTGTAATGCTGCAATTACCGAATCTTCTAACGGTTCGCTTTTCGCAGGTATTAATCGTGACAGTCCGTCAGCGTGTCCGATTTTCTTTGATGATAAGAATTCCAATTTAAAATTATAGTTTAGTAACAGTTCCCCATCTTAAAAGTCTGTTCGCTGTATAGACTGGTAGACCTTTTTTTTTAACCAAAAATCGTAAGAAGTGGTTTGTGATCCGTTTGGAGTGTGAACTCTCTCCCATAAATATATCTGAAAACGAGTTACTGCAAAAATTATGTCTAATGCCTCCTTTTCTATCTGTGAATAGTTTCTCTCCGTCGGTAATAATGATCTAGATGCGTGTGCAACGGGTTTGTTTATACCGTTCTGCATCTTGTGTAAAATACACGCACCTACCCCATGTGAGCTCGCATCACTTGCAATAATGATTTCGAGTTCGGGATCGAAATGTGTCAATGTTAACTCTGAAGTAAATTTTTGTATTATTTCCATAAATGCTTTTTTACAGTCCTCTGTCCAATTCCAATTCTGCTGCTTTTTTAGTAACTTATTTAGTGGAACCCTCAGTTTATGCATATTATCAATAAATTCGCCATAGTAATTATCTTGGCTAAGGAAACTTTGTAGTTCTGCAACATTTTTTGGTTCCGGCATATTTTTAATTGCCGATGCCCTCTCTGGGTCCGGTTTCCTGCCATTTTCATTTATTATCTGACGTAAATATTTAATTTTATTTTAAATAAAAAAAAATCACACTGTTCTCCTTTTACTCTGAAGCCGAAGTCCTGAAGTCTTCTAAAAACTTCTTTTATGCGTGATGTGTGCTCTTCAACATTGTCGCTCTTAATTAGAATACCATCCAGATAAGCGGTCACGAAATTCTGGCCCGTAAGCATTGTGTCCATCGTTTGCTGAAAAATTGCAGGTGCAACTTTTACTCGAATGGTAGTCTGTTGAATTTGTACAACCCTTTGTGCGTATTAATGCAAAAGGATTTTCGTACTCTCTTCTTGTACTGGGATTTGTAGATAAGCCTCACTAAGATCTATTTTTGAAAATATCTTACCGCCGTTGAGCTTTGTAAATATCTCCTCTGGGCTCGTTAGTGGGTAATGGTGGTCTTTTATTGCCTTGTTGAGTCCCGTCGAAAAATCTGTGCATACGCGAATTTCTCCTGGTACATTTCGCTTCTTTTTAAAAATTGGTTGGACGTTTTCTTTTAATTCTATTTTGGCCTTAATTTTATTGCATCGCCCCAACCCGTTTGAAAATACCTCAGGAAATTGATTATATAATTCCTCCTTCAATTTTATAGTATCTGATGGTTCAACGTCTAACTTTTTGCAAAAAGAGTAGATAGGTAGGTCCCAAACGTTGAACTTCTGCATCCAGTCGATACCTACTAGATTTTCAGTATCTTTCATGACGTATATCTTAATTGTTTTTTGTTTTGCCGTGAAATTTAACATTCACGATTATTTCTCCCTCAAATTTTATTCGTTTGCCTGTAACCGATTTGGCAATTTTTTGTGTGTGTAACATGGTAGGTCTGTTGAGTTTTTTCCATGTCTGTAAGTTGATTATCGTGAGATCGGAACCCGAATCCAGTTGTAATTTAATCTTTTTATTTAAAATTTCCAGTTCCACAGATTTCCTTACATTGGTGTTGTCATCATTATGCATCCTTGTGGAATGCCTTGTGGCCCTTTTTTCCACATTCAAGACAGTTTTTATATCTGAAGCGGCAATCCTTGTTCCAATGTAATCCTCCACATCGATAACATGCTGATGGGGGGGGGCTTATATTTGTTTCGATATTCGTCATAATTTGTCCTGTACGTTGTACTTTTCTCATTATAAAATTTTCTTTTTCTTTCCGGGGAGGGTGAGAATCTTTTTTCATTGTCGTAAATCTTTAGTTTTCTTTCCGGGGAGGTTGAAGAACGTAGACTTTTTAACTTACGCATATGAGAAACAGCTGATTCTTCAATGTCCTTTGCGTCTTTCTTTATACTTAAACATCTCTGGCAATCTTCCGATAATTGCTGTAATGTTAGAC